>VURO01035908.1:15878-29815 GCA_015108175.1 Pelvicachromis taeniatus
CCCCCCCCCCTCCCCCTCTCCCCCCCCCCCTTTTTCTTTCCCCTCCTTTTTTTTTCTCCTTCCCCCCCCCCCCCCCCGCCTCTCTCTCCATCTTTCTATAACAGCTCTGTCACTTATCTATGCAGAAATAAGAGACTGTGCTCGCTCTCCCACTCCACTTTCTGTCTCTAGCTCTCTTTATCTCTGCCCCCTCTGGCCTTTTTCTGCAGGCCAATTGCAGGGGGACAAGAAGCGTTTAATGAGATCTATGGGGAAATAACTCCCCACCACACACACACACACACACACACACACACACACACACACACACACGTGTGCGCCTGGCATGTCGTCATTTAACTATTCTCTCCCATCCGACTCTCCCTGTAATGCACTCCAACCAGACGTTCTCTCCTCACAGCAGTTCAGTACAATGAATTATTTTTAAAGCATTCCTGTCATCCCTTATCTTTCCCGTCCTTTCTTCCACCATTGTCTTCATCAACTTTCCATCACTCTCACATGTATGCCGCCCTGCCTCCTCTCCTCCTCCCATACTTCCCTCATTATTATCTCAGTACTGTTGTTCACCTCTGGGGCTCATCTTTTCATTAACATGCAAACCCTACAGTGCTATAGAACAGCGCATTGGACTCTGTGCCTTGTCGTCTGACTAGTTCACATATCTTAACAAGGCACTGGAAAATAATAGCGTGGAAGTTTATCAGGCCCAATCCTGCACGAGGGCTGCAGCTTTCACTTCAGGATTTGAAAGAATACAGCTCAAGTCAAACAGCGTAGAAAAACTCATCTGTTTCATGCTGTTTAATGCACTCAGCGGGCAAATGCCAACTTGACTTGGCGTGCACGAGTCTGACAATCTAATGAACCTGCAGATACGACTGCCTTCACCTCCTGCTGTTACATCATTGTATGAACTAGTCGTGATACACAGATCTAAGTGTCTCTGTGCACACGAGTCAGTTAATGTACCAGAAGCTTTTATATGTGCTACCAGTTGATGATAAGGTAGGATCAGCAAAACAGATTTATGCTACTCCATACACTTGAATATGATGTGTACATTTATTCTCAGGAACATAGTGTGTAATCAGATACTTACTGTTTATGGCAATATGAGAAACTCTGGAGTCATTTCTGTTATCAGGGCATGTAACTGCTGATTATGCGAATGTTCGAAAAGTCAATATGTCTCCTATGCTGGCTTCTCTTCACTGCATCCCTGTTAAATCCAGAATTGAATTTAAAACCTCTCTCTCCTCGCATACAGTCTTGAGTAAACAGGCCCCATTATATCGTAAAGATCTAATAATTCCATATTGTCCTAACAGAGCTCGTCCTTCTCAGACTGCAGGCTTACTTGCGGTTCCTACAGTTTCTAACAGTAGAATAGGAGGCAGAAACTTCAGCTTTCAGGCTCCTGTCTTGTGGATCCAGCTCCCAGTTTGAGTTCAGGAGAAAGATACCCGCTTCAAATTTTCATTTATTGGTGACACTTATATTCATCTGACCCTGAAGCATCCCTTAATGCTGCTACGATAGGGTCAGGAAGCTGGAGTTCCCATCACTCCATGCACTCGAGCACTTCTCCTGCACTCCCCCCTTTTTAACACCCCCTTTTTAGCAGTTATACGCCACTGCTGCATGCAATTTTTGTCTACTCTCCCTTGCACTTTGTGTTTTCATCTGTTTGTTGTTTGTGATGTAATTCTGCTCATTATTTCTCTTTTATTTATTTCCCCTCATCCCTCAAACCAGGCCCATCCCTGAGCCTGGCTCTGTTAAAAGCGCCATCACCTTAGAGCTGATATTTCTGAGTCTTTCTTTAATATTGTGGATTCCTCAACTGACTATTTAAAGAGTCACCACATGTTGTCAGAAACTGGAGCTATAAAAATGAAACTGAATTAAAGTGAATGTATTTATTTGACCAGCAAAAAGAGCTACATTCCAAAACGTGGCCTCTACCTCAATGCACTACTGAGTTTCAATAAAGTTGAATGAATCAAGGTCTGAAAGCCCACTCATCGTGCTATAGTATTGAGTTATAAAGCTTAAGCATTTAAAATAAGCAGGGTGAAAAACTCAACACTTACAATAATGCGTCCATGTTTTTGCTCTATGGTTGTTATACTTACAGCAGGGACGTGAGACATTTACCAGCCTAAGTAAGAGCATCTGGTCAGTGTGTGTGTTTTCTCACTTTACATTGGCTTTAGAACCACAAAGCAAGTTTGTTGCAAAGTTTCCAGCTGGCCAAATAAATGCAGACGATTAAAAACCGACATGTAGTAAATATCCAATTTATAAGAGAATACTTGCAAAAGGAATTCACCATTGAGTGTCACTGTGACTTCTGATCTGGTAATTGTAAGTCAGAACCTACCTTTGAAAAAAAAAAGAAAAAAAGTGGACTAGATTACAAATAAGAGCATTTCAAAGATGGCATTTTAATCTGACTCAGGCCACAACTTTGACTCCTTCAAATACCGATGACATCTGAAAACACTTCAAGCAGCTGGATTTGACACACCAGACAAGCGTCGACCTTTAGTGAATAAAATGTGAAATGACTATCACAGTGAAAAATATTATTCTACGTAACACCCTGACCTGTCTCTTCCTTCTTCTTAACCTATAACCACTACCTGCTAAAGCCAATATTTTTGTCTACATAGATCAATGCTTCAAATCCCCCCTTGATAAATGTAATAAGCTGCTACATCTCCTGCTTTCTTTGTAAGCATCAGTGCACCAGCGGTGCAGTCTCAATTGATAGTGACTTGTAAGAGATCTCCCCAGCAGGATTGTGAAGCTCTATTAAGGGAGTTTTTAAAAGCCTCAAAGGTAAATGCCTCTGTGGGGAGAAAGGACATATCCCCAGATATTTTCACTGAGTGCTCTGTGGAAATGTTACACTTGAGATTAAAAAAAAAAATACAGGCTCTTGTCATGTGTTGTAGCCACAAACGCAACAGAAGGAAATACAAGAAGAAGGTGCTGTGTTCTGGACTATTAAAGAACACATTTCTGTTAATTTCACAGGTAGTCGCTCACCCTTACAGACCTTTGCACATCTGTAGTACCGTCCAGCATTTAAATAACAAAGCATACGTGGCTATTTGGTTTTTGTTTTTTTTTTAGCTCAAACTTGTAACGTACACCTGGTAGCTGGTTTGAATCGGGCTCTGATCACTTACACACCATAAACGAACCACTCTGGAGTTCATTTGGAACCGTAGCTTCTAATAGTGGCCTGTCTCTTATTGACACCTGTTTCTAATAAACGCCGGTTTGAAAACATGTCACGACAAATAGACGCCGGTCTCCAATAGAAGCCGGGCAACCTTCGACCCGGAAGTCCCTCCGCGCTGTCGTCGGTCAACTCGGGTCTCATCACTCGGCCAGCTGTTTCCAATCAGCCATCATCTACGACCAGCTGCATGTAAGCTGGATGCGCGGCGACCGTTGAAATAGGATTATTACCTTGAACTGGAACTGTTGGCTAGCGAACCTGCTAACTGTGATTTTCTGGTCTTTTACTTCCTCTCGAGGAGAGTCGGGTGGAGAGAAGTTTCGGGGAGCACCACTCGTGCACTGGGCTACCACAGACAAGGAGACACTCGGGAGCAAAGGAGGAGCACAATTGGGAACTGCATTATTTGTGAACTGCTGGAATACGTTTTGGAGCACTGTAAGTAAACGCTTTCACCTCAGTCTGAAAACCGCGCCTGGGTCCTCTTTCCCTCTCACTTCCGTGACAATTCCGTCTGAGAAGGGAATAAGAGCCGGTCTTCAATAACTGCCGGTCTCTTAAACGCTGTGCCGGCCGGATAATTTTGTGAATAAACACCAGGGCTACAATTGGAAGATATACGGTATATTCTTAAGAGTCTTCAGAGGAATTCCTGGCAACCAAGAAAACAAGAGCTTTTAGATAAGTGGCCTCAATTTTCTTCAGCCAAACAATGATCTTTGTCTGACCCTAACAGAGTTTCTAATGACAGTTAATAATGCAATTAAAGTCTAAAAGAGCCACCATGCATCTAGATGACGTGCGCGTTTCTAAACATGTTGCACAATGTGGATTACAGTGAGCTTATGAGACTGCTAAAAATGCACAGTATCTCAGGACATTTATGAAGAAAGCAAAGCATAAAACATTCAGAACAGCTGCGGGTCCAAACCTATAGCTGCATACTGTATGTCATCAATAGCTTGCATTTGTGGATGCACTGGAAAAATGACTTATGATCCAAGATAGATTTTAAGCTCATGCTGATGTTTTCCTGTTTACTGTACGAACATAATCTGTTGTGCAACAGCTCCAATGGAATCATGATATAAATTGCCATGTCAAAGTCAATTGGTGTAGGTCAATTTGTAATCAAACTGCATCGAATTCATCATTTCCTAGATGCACACCACTGATTAGTAAACATTAAATATTAGAACTGGATTTCTGCAAAAAAAAAAAAAAATGGCAAAAATAATCACTAATGTATTTATCTGTGTCCTGTGCATTACTGCATGTAGATGCTCTTCCATCACGCCATATCCTCCTCCCTCAATTCATGACCTTTCCATTTGCATACTACGGTCAGTCCCCTGACTCATTATAATACAATTAAAACGCAATTAAGGCTTATTGAGGGTGAATTAGCCGACGTGTAGAACAAACCTAAAGTACTGGGAAGGTGAAGGAATGATGCTTAACATCAGTGACAGGACAGAGGAGGTGGAGGAGGATGAAGAGCAAGAGATTGACCAAGAGGGATAACTGCGGACTTCAGATGTTTTCATCCTGAAAGTACAGTTTGAGATTGACGGAGGGAGTTAAACAATGACCCAAGGAGGCTGGGACAGGATAGGAAGAGCATAGTAAATGTCAGCTGGGTTCTAACGCTCATGACTGTGAGGAGTAAGACAATATGTACTCAGTCAGTACACCTCGCCAGGAAGTTGATAAGGTTATGTTTCAGCTATTTCTTATGTTAATGTTTATCTGCAAGTGTGAGTTTATGTTTAAAATAAGCTCAGAAATAGAGCAGAAAAAATGGAAGAGATCATAGAGGTTTTAAATAACTAAAGAAGACATTAAAATAGTGCACACTTAGACAAATAATCCAGATCGGTATTTATGAGAAAAAAAACAAGTTAATGAATGTGATTAAAAGTCTTTCATAATTGTTTTTACGTTTAAAAAAGAAAGCAAATTACACAGATTGCAAAAGACAAATCAGCATCTAATTACTAAAGACATATAATTATTTCATGTAGTCCCTTTGCACTATCTGCACAAAAAGAAAAGATCTGAAGAGGCATAAACATCTTTCCTATTAAAAGACTGAACGCAAACAGATGAAGTCTGTTTGTTGTTTTTTCTCAAAACAAAATATTTGAAGGTTCTTCTGTGGAGTTCTCCAACAGTACCCGCCTATCTCATATTTTTTAAGTGATTTTGATCCATATCAAAATGTATTTGATTCATGATTTGCCCATTTTCTACTTGTCCACCAAGTTTCACAAAAGAGAAAAAAAAAAACTGTCAGTGATTGCATTTCTCTACCTCAGCTCTCTCCTTGGTTAAGAAATAAAAACAACTGAGAAATGTTGCACATTAAAAGCAAGTCATTATGCTCATTTCCAGCTTCTTGTTCTTATAATCGGACTCCTTATTTGGTTTACCGTATATCTTCCATTAGTAGCCTGTCTCTTTTAATTGCCAGTTTGAAAACATGTCTCCAATAGTAGCTGGGCAACCTTCGACCTGGAAGTCCCTCCGCGCTGCCTTCTTCTTCTTCTCTTTAAATTTAATTGGCGGTTGGCAAACAACTGAATGGTGCATTACCGCCACCAACTGGTATGGAGTGTGACTGGAATGTCGCTCAAAATAAAAAAACCCTCCGTGCTGTTGTCGGCCGTCTCATCACTTGGCCAGCTGTTTCCAATCAGCCGTCATCTACGACCAGCGGCATTTAGGCTGGATGTGCGGCGACCGTCGAAGTGGGATTGTTACACTAAACTGGAACTGTCGGCTAGCGAACCTGCTAACTGTGATTTTCTGGTCTTTTACTTCCTCTCCTGGAGAGTTGGGCGGAGAGAAGTTTCGGGGAGCACCACTTGTGCACTGGGCTACCACAGACAAGGAGACACTCGGGAGCAAAGGAGGAGCACAATTGGGAACTGCATTATTTGTGAACTGTTGGAATACGTTTTGGAGCACTGTAAGTAAACGCACTGTCTTTTCACCTCAGTCTAAAAACCACGCCTGGGTCCTCTTTCCCTCTCACTTCTGCGACAATTCCGAGAAGGGAATAAGAGCCGGTCTCCAACAACCGCCGGTCTCTTTTAAACGCCGGGTCGGCCGGATAATTTTTTGAATAAACGCCCGGGCTACTATTGGACGATATACGGTAGTGCTTTTTTACTCTGCGTGAGCACTCAAAGCACTTTATACATCTATAAATCCTTTGGCTTTCTGATCAAACTTTCACAAACCTTTTCTCTTTCGAACAGAAGACAGGCGGCATTATTGGCTCGCCGGTGAAAGTCTTGGGCCACGTTTTATCCGAGGAGACGAATATTTTTCCAAAAGTTTGGCACAGACAAAAACAGATCTAAATGGAGAGCGTGCATCTCATGTGTGTCAAGTGGACTCAGACACAACTTGAGGTGAGTACTACGTTTGCTGCATGTTTATATTAAAGCAGGTAAGTCTTTGTTAACACTCACATTGTGTTGTTCAGTTTATGTCACTGGTGTCTCAGACATGAGTGACAGTGATAATTTGCCACATATGAGTGCTCTCATGTGTTATTAGCTTCTGTTGCTATAATTCTGTTCACATGCACAGTGTTAAAGTCAAATGGGTTTTGTACTCTGAACTGTACTTCGGTTGTGACAAAGCTCTTGATTATGTGTTCTCATTGGTCACTATTGTTGTCCTGATGTGCTCTGGCATCCTACTGCCACCTGAATCTGCTGTTAGAAATGTTATATTTATGGGTATTTCCTTCTGACTGCCGACAACTGAGCTATTTATGTCAAAAATCTGATGCCTATCTTTTGGGTTTTCTTTACACCACAGCTTCTACAAAAGATGGAGGTAACTTCAAGCCATTAGCCAATGAGTGTGCACTTTCATAGCCAGTCAAAATACAAAGATGGTAACGTTGAAATTGTTCATCCCAAGGATTAAAAATGGGATGTCACAAACCAATGGGCAATGCCATGGCAGCTACACTGTCTGCTGTACTGTCTAAATAGATCTGTTCAAATGTTACACTAATTCTTGCCGTGGCTATTAATATATATGAAATTCCATGTCATTTTTATTTACAGTACTGGACGGCATTCATAACAACACAATGAGCACAAGATAGTTAGTTAGAGCGAAATCCATGATCCATCAGGACAACACAACAGAGGAACAGTTAACTAAGAATCAACGCTGATCATCGGTTAGTCAAAAGAGTTCAAAGTAAAGAGAAACACTGAACAATGTCACGTCACATGTTCAGACGTCATGTTTTTGGCACAGGTGGTAGCTCGTTGTGTCTCTCAGATGGGACTGTAATCATGTCGTGGTCGTCGGACACGTTGCGTGTGTGTGCGTTGCTTCTTTCTTATTTCGCCAGCAGTGTCTGACGACAACAACGACAAAAAAGGTAGCACTGGTAGGATGCTCTACTGCCCTCAAGTGAGCCAAACGAGTGAATGCAACTTTAACCACAAAACTGTCCATGTTTGCTTTGGACGGCTGGCCAAGTTCTTCGTTTCTCATTTAAACATGAGCTCTTGGACGCGATCCAAAGCACTCAGGTAGAAGCTCGTTCAGCTGCTGCGGCTACCAAACTCTCCATTAGCGCGGCTCGGTTAATTCTCCATTTTCACACTTGTCTTAAACAAATCCCCAACAAGAACAACGTGTTAATATCTCAAAGAGCTGCTTCTATGATCAATGTATCCATTTATTTGTTTTGCTCAGCTTGGTAAAGCACTTTGAATAAATCATGGCAAGATGGTGATATATTGTGAAAATACAACTGCAGGATGGATTACCAAATAACATTTAAACCAATCAAACCTACAACAAAGTAAACCACGTAGTATTCGGTGGAATTATTTACATTCAAAATATACAATCTGCCTACATATAGGCTTTATATCTTTAAAAATATATATATATATTTAAGCGCCATGTAGATATTTACATTCAGCTCTTTGCGGAAAACATAAATCATGCCATAAGCTTGAAAAGAATTATGTGCCGGCCGTGGATATCTGAGTAATTTGCATAGAAAATAATTTCCTCTCGGTTGCACAGACAGTACCGTGGCCGATGATCAGTTTGTCTTCTGATAAAGGTAAAGGACCAGAACTCGGGAACATCTGTGCTTTGTGCTCCTCTCATTTATCACAGTGATGCATTTATCTCATATACGCACTCACAGCTACTCTACTCAAAATATCCCTGTGATAGCTTCGTGCAGTCCCCTCTTTTCCAGTCTTCTATCCACTCGCTGTCTCTTGTTCGGACCACGAGGCTCATTTGCTGAGGTTCTCAAAGCCCCACTGGACCCCAGGCATAAAGTCAGATGCTTCTCCCCCAACCAGCTCCCTTCTTCATTACAGTGATTACCACAAGAAGTCATACATTACCTGGAAGCCACATGGCAGACACTGTTCCACAGAGACTACCTCCCCCCCACTCTCTTTTTCTCTTGTCCCCCTTTCTTCCTCTCCAGAGATTAAATCACCACTCCCATCCCTCTATGTCACAGTGCTAAAAAGGCCACAGACTGCTGCTGTGGAAAGTCTAAAGCCACGACAACTAAGCAGTTCCTGAGCTACCCCGAGTCTTTATTTATTTATTTAATTTCACAAAAGCCTAAACAACAGTTTGGTAAGTTCTGGTCTGCTGACATTTTCTTCCAGCGTGACTCACGTCTGAAATCGAATGTTGTCACATTCATGCAGCGGACACTGCAGCACAAAATAAAATAAACACTCAGAGAGAAATATATATTACGCAAGTCTTTTTCTGCAGCCTTAGCAGCATTAAAAGAATCAATTTAAAGACAAAAATACTAAAACTGTAGCAGAATCATCTACAAGATCCCGTTAGCGACTGCCAGTGACCTAGGATTCAAGTGCATCGTGCCTCATGATCAGTCTAGGGCATTAAAAATTCATGAAACATATGGCATTTCAATTTTAAAACAGCACTTTTCTAAATTTCAGATTGGAGCCAAAGGTCTCCCTAAATTTTCAGCTTTCGTGAATACCAGCTGCTTATGCATGTCAGCAAAAATAAATGAAAGAATTTTAAGATTGTGCATTTGACAGATTAGCCACACGGCTATTTGGATTACAAAGCCGGTCTAACGGTTAGTTTACCACTGGGCCGTCATTCTGTACCTGAATATTTCATGAATTGGCGTGAAATTCAGAATAGCCATTGGATGAGCTCGGAGAATGAATCTAAAGGACTTTGCTGATCCAGATTTCCAGATTAAGCGCCACTAAGCAGCCACTGGACGGATAGCCATGCTTCCACTATGCACCCCGAATTCTCTGAGTGCCTGACTTTTGAGTTTTTGCTGTCAGATCAAATACATGCACAAATAATGACACTGATAGCAATTGCATCAGTTCTGCGTGTTGAGTTCTACATTGCAAATGCTAGCACAGTGAAAAAGGACAACAAACTTTTGGCTTGTGTAACACGTGCAACACAACTATATCAACTGTATATGAATGAGAAAATCTGCTAGCCAGTGTGTGTACGTAGCAGCGATGTGCATCCATAAACTCACATGATGGTTACCAATTAAGACACGGCGATAATCACTGGTTTGACTGCCAAAATCTGTGATGCAGATCATAGAGCATCTCTCGTTTCATTATTTTCTAACATAAACCCATTATTATCTTAGCACACATTTCCTGCCATGTTTAAATGGAGCTATTACAAAACATGTAATGATGGAGCCATGTCTTTGAATTCCAAAAAGCAATTACTTCAACAGACAGATGAAAGTATGTAAGACCATTAAAGATGCTATTGGTGAAAATGCGGCTTTTATCTACTCGACCATGCCAAGATTTAATTTCTATTTATTTATTTTTCCAGCTAGTTCTCTTCTTCTCTCTGTTGACCTCACCTAACACATCCAGATGAATGTTTGTGTTACCTTTTCTGTAAAAGGTAATATATACAGCTCTCTATACATTTCCCGGGGAGGACACTGCATTGTATTACAGTAAATATATCTTCAACTATAAGACTGTGATACTGCAAACACCTGACGTATCCTCTGTTTAGCAGCAGCCCAAATGGTGCAAAGTCTCAGCAGGGTCTCCTACGCTCAGTTAAAAAGAACAAGCCTCATTCATTTGCAAACATTCATAACCCAATCAGATCCTTAGTGCTGCTGCTTTCTGTAAATGCTGCAAAATCATATTTTTGGGAACCTCGGAGGATTTCGAGCAACAGATGATTCTTCTCTCGATGGGAGATCTGTTTGTGTCTCACTGCCAGCTAATCATTGATTACTGTAGACTGTGAAGGGGGAAAATCTCTCCTTACACATGTCAATATTGAAAAAGGATCTTTTTGTTTTCACTGTGTGGCTTTGTAAGACTAAAGTCATTAAAACCTCCACAATATAATCATTAGCTTTTTTAAAAAAAAATATTCCCACAATGATCCTGCATGCACATTTACAAGGTTGTGCATGTAGGTTTTTAGGGCTTCCGTTGTATCCAAAGGCATAAATATACGAGTGCAGTAGAAATCACGCCAGCGCGGTCAAGGCTGGGCTTTCCAGTGATAACAGAACCAGGATCAAAGAGAAACTGGAGTCCCCACGGAGCGTGATTTAAATGTTGTATCTTGTGCGTGAACGATGCAGCCGTCTTTCTCTTCCATCCAACCCACGTCCTTCCCCTGAGCTTGTGTTGCATTTTGCCGTTTCCCTTATACCTTCCATCTCCTTTCATCCTATCCTTTCTCTTCCGCGTCCTCGCTCTCTTTATTTTCTCCCTCCTCCCTGTCTGGCAGTGTTAAACAGCTCCTCTCAGTGCTGCCCTGTGATCCCCACAGGCTGGACATTTGGCACCTCTGAATCAGACAGTATGTCTATGAATGGTGAGTCCAGGGCAGAGAGGTGGTGTGACTTTCGGCCCTGCGCTCATCCGCCAAATGTTCCCATAATGCCTAACTTCAGTCCGCTGCACCTGTTTCCTCTGCCTTTCACAGCGAACAAGGCCAAATCTGGACGGCACAGCACACACTGAGAACCTATTAACATGCCGGCAGGTAGGGTTTGACTGCGTGCCTTTGTGTGCGTATCCATGCAGACATGAGGACAGGCACATCAGTGAGTGTGGAAATGAGTCAGTGCAAAGTGAGTGTGTGTTTTGTGAGTGTCGGCACAAGGACAAAGCAGCAGCAGTGCAGGAAAGGTGATCACTTAGTGTGTTTGTGTGCTTGCTGTTGCCAAAAAAAGACAGGTAGCAAGGGCTAATGGATGCACACCGTGCTGTGGCTTTATCAGTAAATGACTTATCTGGTTTTTGTTGACATCATATACATTATTATTGGTTATTGGTTCGCAATTAAACATCCAGAAAGTAGTTCAAATCTAACAAGTAAAATGACGTATAAATAAATAAATCGTCAACATATAATTCACAATCATAGACTGTATTTAAAAGATGCAAGAGCCATCTTTTTTTTTTATTTGATCCGGTAGTGGCCATATTTGGAGGCGACAGTGGAGTTACTAAGTTATTAATAAGGCTAGTGGGCTATAAACTTTATGGCTACATAATACAGACACAATTCCTGCTAACTATAATTTGAAGATAATAAAATTTCACTCACCAAAAACTGGAGCACAGACTTCTTGGACGGCCTTATATCACTTGTCAGACAATTGCATTTAAAAAGTGATCCAACAGCCACCAACCTCACAAACAGAGGTTGGTGGACCGTTGGCGGTCACGGGCGCCAATTTTAGGAAGGCACGTGAACATAGAATTGTTTTCCATCCATCCATCCATCCATCCATCCATCCATCCATCCATCCATTTTTTTCCGCTTATCCGGGGCCGGGTTGCGGGGGCAGCAGCCCAAGCAGAGAAGCCCAGACCTCCCTCTCCCCAGCCACCTCCTCCAGCTCATCCGGGGGAACACCAAGGCGTTCCCAGGCCAGCCGAGAGATATAATCTCTCCAGCGTGTCCTGGGTCTGCCCCGGGGCCTCCTCCCAGTGGGACATGCCCGGAACACCTCACCCAGGAGGCGTCCAGGAGGCATCCTTGTCAGATGCCCGAACCACCTTAACTGGCTCCTTTCGATGTGGAGGAGCAGCGGCTCTACTCTGAGCTCCTCCCGGATGGCCGAACTTCTCACCCTAAAGTGAGCTGGGCGGCAGCCTGGAGCGGAGGCCCTGGCGGACCGATCCCCGGCTACCAAGACTAGAATTGTTTTATTTTGAAAAATATTTCATAGGCTCATGCCCACAATTTGCTACCTCACACCGTTCATTCAAAAACATTTAAGCCGAAAATAGAGGCACTATCACCTATGTGATAAAATATGCAGATTACAAATTGTGTTTCAAATAATAAAGAGCTGCAGGTTATGCAACACAACAAACCTGTTCAGCATTTCAAAAACGGCGCCATGTGTTCAGGGACACATTTCCACTGACATTATGTGGAAAATATGCCGCTCTGACTTTTTAAAAAAAAATCCTATTTTATAGTCTTTTTTTTTTTGTTCACATCGTCTTGGCCAACTGTCCATCACTGTCCGTCCATGTTATTCTCCAAATTTTAGAATATCTAGGTTGGTAAATATATTTACACACCCAACGATGCTTCCTTTAGCTGTTACTGTGCTCTAAGGCAATGAGCTGAACAAGCAGCAGTGAGCTGTGCGTCACGTCTCCTTAGGATAGCATTGTGGGTGAACACATTTGATAGCTGTCAGACATGGAACAAGTGATAAAAACAGCACATCAACCTACTTGAGGAGCCAGAAGGGAGGTAGGTGACATACAGCATAATACTGCAGATGTAATAATTCAGATCTGGCATTTAGGAGTGACAGGGGAGAGAGAACTGGAGTATTGTTGATAGTGTTTTTTTCTTCAAAATAATATTTCAGACCATTTTACATTTGCTAACTACACAAACTCTCTAACCAAAGCCTAAACACCTGGTACTCCAAGGTAGCTCAAGCAATTATATACAAAAGTGGTATAATCCAGTGAACCTGGATGTTGGATATACATGAGTGAGTGCTGAATGTCATTATTCTCATGCATGTCTGTTATTTCATAGTATACTTTAGCGCTCTTCTTCCGGACCATAGCCAATTACTTATTTTAAGAACAACGAGATCCATTTAGTTTAGTTCATTCATACACATCAAATACAAAATGTGTTCAAATGTTAGAAATATCAAACAGCACACAGGCACGTCACGTCTGACTATCTGCTGTATGCTCGTTGATCACAAGCCTAATGGCTTCTGGGTCGGAGTTTGCGTTTTATTCTCCGAGATAAAAGTCTGAATGATGTGTTAAAGCCCTCGTCACACATCCAGGAATTAAATTGCGGTAAAGAAATTCAAATCAGGGGTACCAACCCAAATATGTCTGTAGCATTTAGTATCAAAGGTTTAGGGGTTTTTTTCTTCTCATTCTTGCTCATGCTGCCACGCTCGTGTGAGGCTTGTTTCCTTTGTATGTTGGTCAGCTGTCCTCCGAGTTTAAGCACTACTGTAGATAGGAAAAGCATGGGGTTTATCTGAGGTACTAAGGAGTTTAACAGTTTTTTTTAAATGAAAAATAAAAAGTTATAAATCCACGGGTGGCTCTACAGCCATGCCCCCCCCTCCCTCCCCCCCAGCTGCATAAAC
>VURO01035908.1:32270-42436 GCA_015108175.1 Pelvicachromis taeniatus
AATATATATTGAGATATATATATATATATATATATATATATATATATATATATATATATATATATATATATAGCCTTTCAAACAGTAATAAATGAAAAATGTAAAAAAATAAAGAAAAGATGAGAGAAACACCCTTCAAATATGAGTGTTGCTGTGGCATAGTTTGTCCACCAGAGGGCACTCTGCTACTTCCGTGTTGTTAACACAGGTTTGGGACTCCACACATAAAAAACAGCTGATCCAGAGTGTAAACAAGTTAAAAATAACTGCACATAACAAATTTTAGGAAAATCTGTCCATGTTGTGTCTCTTAAAGGAAAAAAATATATATTGGCTGTTACATCTAAATATTGTATTTTTAGATCACCAAAATACTGGCCTCATATATACTTATAATACTGTAGTTGCTTACCACAGATATTCTGTCAAATTAAAGCTTCCCCTAAATCACTTCTGTTGTGTATTGTAAACTTTGAATCTATTTTTCTTAAGCATTTTTGTGAGCTTTAGCTGTATTTTTTTCAGTTTTTGTTGTTTTTTCTTCCGTTTTTGTTGTTGTTGTTTTTTTTATTGCAGTGTGTACTCACATTCTAGTTTTAAAAATCTATTGTTTGGGTTTGGGATGTAATTGACAAAACAGCATATTTACTTTTATGCCATGAAAATAAGGCTAGGGTTTGATTTTTGGCTTCCAAATACAAAGATGGTGATAGCCATGAAGCTAAAACTGAGGCTTCAAAACTGGAATCCACAAACCAAACATTATTTAAATATAATTTATGGTTCAGAATCATAAAGAATCACAAATAAATAATCAATAATATTACATGAAAAAATTGGATGGATGGATGGATGGATGGAATATCTATGTACCATATATTAGCAATATTAGCAAGCCTAAGCTTCAGATCCTTTCAGAATAAAAGACTCTAGCAACCAATCATGGGGTGTTTTATGTATATGTGTGTTTGTTTATTTGGTGTTTAATAGCCTCTTAGTCCAATTTTATTATTTATTGAGTTGAAATACCAAACACTGATTAGCTTTGAGCTTTGGAGGGAACAGAACAATGAATGTGAAGATGTCTTCTTGCCCTCTGAAAACCTCAGATGGATATTTTTCTGACATTTCATGGACTGGAGAATCAAATTTTCTTTTATTCATAATGAAGAGGATTGAGTTTGTTGCTGTCCTAATTTTGTGATGGAGCTTTTTAACTCACTCCCCATCCTCCATGGGATGAAATGGCGCTCAGGGTTTATTTCATAACAGCTCATAATCATCCCACATGGCACATTGCAGGTTTAGTTTGTGGCTCCTTGTAGTGATGCTGCAGTTGTTGACTCTTTTAAAACTTGCTGCGAGGTTGGATTAGGTGGCGGGGAAGACGCTGTAATGCAAAACGGTACAGCATTGCAAAGTTTCACAGCCTTGTAGTGGAAAGCAGCATCAGTCAGATGCCATCACACGTTCATGCATACATACATTAACTCCAGCCAAAGGCCTTGACAGCTGGATCAGCTCAGATCATTCCAGCGCCAGTGGCCCTGACTCTTACTTGGATCCCACTTTTGTCTTGTTTTCCCGGCATCTGACGGCTCGTTCGCTTCACAGAACATCACATCCTCCTCCAGTGTCTGTTTTGCTGTCATACACTGACTAAAAGACTGACTGATAGTTAGACACACACGCGCGCGCGCATGCACACAAATATGCTTAAAATGTAAAAATAAGAAAAATGATGGCATGCCAAATATGCATGAGAAAGAGAACTAATGCAAACAGAGCAAAGTGGAAAAATTCACTGTTATTTTCAGTCGTGAAAATGCATTCAGAATTAAGAGTGTGTGTATTTGATATTTGACTAAAATTAACTTGTCTTTACTGCATATTTATTCAGATGCAGGATTCATGGAAATTGCACAAAAAAAAAACCCAAACATATTTAGTAGGCATATCCACACAAATGCATCATAAAGCACCACACATAATGTGGTTTTACATCGTCGTGGGCTTATCTGAGGAGATCCAGAGCCTACAATTTTATTAGAAATCAACTTTTTTTTATATAGCCACATTATAACACATTCATATCCAATCATACCCCTAAGCAAATATGCAATCTACTACACTGAGCTGCAAAAAGGGAGGTTAATTCCAACCGTGGCTTCCATCATTTTTAGACGTTAAGATCTATGAGAGGCTGCTAAAGACAGAAAATATAACCTAGTATTTAATTGGCTCTGAGTGCTGATATGACAATCTGTGGCTCCTGATTAATTAGAAGTGCATACTTCTGCTGCTGCTGCTGCTGCTGCTGCTGCTGGTGCATGTTGGATGAGTCCAGAGACAAGATGATGTGTGAGGGAAAAGAGAGCAGTGGCTTGGATCAGAAAGAATATATGATAAACACAAGCGATGCATGCACTCATGATGAGCGCACGTGGGTGACATCATGAATAAAAAATACTGACAGCACATGCGTGTCCCCTGTGTGTGTTTTCCAGCAGCACGTGTGCCTTTTGTAAGGTGTGAGTACATTACTTTAATGAAAGTCACTGTCCTTGGCAAAGGACATAGCCGCTCAACCGCTGAGGGCTGCTCTCTTTTTCACCAGTCTGTCACACACATACACACACACACAGACACACAAACACACACACACACACTTGTTTTCATGTCTTAGGGAGGACATCTGATTGACATAATGCCCACATTAGCCTCTTAGCCTAACCTTAACTATCAGAAATGAATGCCTAAACATAGCCCTTACCCTGAACCTAACCTTAACCTAACTGTAACTCTAACCCTAAAATCACATTTCAGCCTCAAATTCTTGAGGACGGGCATTTGGTCCCCACAAGTGCCAGACGTTTAAACAAACACACACACACACACTGCAATATGCTTTTATGTTTAAATGGCTATCTTTTTGAGAATATTAAAACTGAACACCTGGCCCAGACCTAACTAATGTAGTCATTAACATTAATCCAAAATAAGTCATCTCAACCAGGCCTTTGAAGATGAGTCAGGATAGGAGGACCAGCCGAGATTTAAAGCACACACACACACACACACACACACGCACGCACGCACATTAAACCCTGTGATGCTCTCCTTCGCGTAAAGAGAGTACTGCAAGATTAAAAGGTGAGCGTGCGTGCACATGCATGCATGTATGTGACTGTATGTCGAGGGAATCAAAAGATAGTGAGTGGGTGGGAGGAGGAGTACGTGCAAAGGAAAATGTACTCAAGGAACTCTATAGAAGTCTGAGGAGACAGTCCGATCCTGGGAGGCCAAGACCAGATTACCAGCTTGGAAAACATGCAACTGATCCCCACGGTCCCAAAAGCCAGATTATGCAGAGTCGTGGTATTTAACTCAGCATAATCTCATTAACCATGAAAATTTCAACCGCTAAAATTCAGCTGTGTTAGGTCCTCTCTCTTGAGCGCCTAAACAGTTAATCAGCTGATTGTTTGTGGCTGCCTGAAGAAATCATGAAAATGACGTACAGTAGAGGTCAGTGGAGGCCTACAACAGCAGCCATGTGTAAAGCCCACTAAAGTTGATCTAAATGTCACTTTGCCACAGTCAAGAAGACATGAATGCGTATAATAACTGAAAAAACATGCATCAGATAAAAGAGACATTAGAGGAAATAATATAGACATAGTGTTTTGAAAAGTGCGAGTATGTTTCCTGAATTTCAGTACAAATTTTTAGGAATTACTTTGAAAACCTTTTCAGTCTGGACTCTGTTTATATTTGGTTGTAGAGTTCTGATCTGGGACGCCGACCCCACACGTCCATGGAAAGCCAGATGTAGGAAAAACCCCGGCGGCACCCCATTACAAAACTGAGCAGGCATCAATGCAGACTGATATGACACTGATTAGGTTGGTGTTGGGGTGGAGGTGGGTCTCATATACACAGCAGCAGAAAAAGCAGCTTAAATAGTGTCGCCTTTATTAGACTTGTCAGTCGGATGAGTACAAAGATACCAGCCGATGTGGACAGGCACTGAGATCAGCTGATATGACAGAATTGCGGCTGAGCAATGGGATTTTTTCTTTCATTAACTAAGGAAGCTATGACGAGCTGCTGTGACTTGGGAATTAGAGAAACACAAAAGCTGTGATGCGTCCCTTCTACTTTGCTGCCTAGCAATGCCGCACCTCTGTTTTCAGAGTCGGTGCGTGTTAAAATTACATAACCTAATTTTCAAATATTCTTAAACATTTTAATCCAAGTGCTCACAAAAGCCCCTGAGGTGCTTTGAGGAACCCTGCCTCTAAATCTGTTTCTCCAAGCAGCATACTCTTTGCAAATCCAAACCATACGCTAGCAAGCAGTCAGTGGAAATAAGCACAATTTCTTCTGCCATTATGGCAAGCAAAACTTTCATCTCACTTGTACACCATCCATGTGAGCTTTCCATGTGTCTGTGTAAGTCACCAGCCAGCTAAACTGCAGAGCACACTGACAGCCTTACCAAAAGGGTTGAACTACTCTATTCTGCGCTTGCATGAAGCGCTTTTCAGTACGGATGGGATCCAACCAAAGTCATCAGTTTCAGCCTGCCGCGTGACTCTTTTTCATCCTGTAGATAATGAAGGAGGTATGCATGCACCGGTAGTCACCGCACGATTATTGCTTGATAAGAACAGGCGTCTGAGCTGCCAGCAGAGTGAGGAGCAAACATATGAATGACAGAAGGCAGTGAAAAATGTAATGTTATCAACCTGAGGGAGCTGGGGACATGCAACACTTGTGAAGGATAAAGGACGCGACTACAATAGCTTACAGCACAGCTGATTGGATAAATAAAGGTAGAACTCAGAGAGAAGGGGCAAGGGGAGATGATTAAAAGAAAGGAGGCTAAAGAGTTTTCTGTTTAGACGTAGAGGTAGGAGAGCTGCAGTCGACAGCCAATTATTACGCTCAGACAAAGGCGCAACAGCAGACTTGTTAGGGCACCCGACCCATATGTTTCATATAGACCAGCTTTAACTTAAGAGGCACCATTCATCCATGCAAAAGGAAAGGACTGTGCATCTGTTCTCTGCCCAAATATAGTAACCTTCTGCATAAATGTACTAATCCTCCAGCTTTTGTCTTCTAGCTTTAAGTAAAAGATGCATAAAAAGCTGGCGGAAAGGTCCTCGACTGAATAACAACAACAATGAAATAAGGTGATATATGAGGAGAGCAAAACCGTCTTTATGGATTTTTGGATCCAAGAATCTGTTTTCTTTTGTCACGCAGGATTACGAGGCGGCGTGTGCATGATTCATGCAGCTCATTTCCAACCTTCTTGTAGCATCTACGCTAGTGCTATCAGTGCAAATCGGGAGATTCAGATTTGGCAGATATTATGTGGAGTATGGAGAAAAAAAAAACATTCTTCCTAATTTTCAGTACTATTGTGTTTATTTGGAATAGGACATCAATTCCCTGTCTATGTCTTTTTGTGGACAGTTCATGTGACTATTGGCTTTCAGTACCACGGACAGCAGCCCACACAGCAAACAACACTGCCGAGGCCTTCCTACAGGAAACAATGCTCTTGGACGCTGAACAGATGCAATGCTGCGTCTATGAGGCAGTAAATGAATTAGCCTGGATTCACAGAATGAGCTTTTTTCCAGTTTTAATCCTTAATGATTAAAAAGACTGCTTTATTACAGTTTGTGGGTGTCAGTCTTAAATGATCAAGTCCATTTAGGAAATATTACAAAAGAAATATTACAGTGGCAAACCACTGTCTATGTTCTGACGACAATTTAGCTGGGTTTGATGCTCAGTGTACAAAAGTGGAAATACTGGCTTGGTTATCCTTCTAACGTGCTGCACTGTAGGCACCTAAAAACTGGCTGCTGAAGTCGTCACACTAGTGGATTGGTTCCCAGATTGACAATACTTACCAAGGCCATCAATATTACCCCAACCGGTCGCAGCAGATGGCCCCGCCCCTCCCTGAGCCTGGCTCTGCCGGAGGTTTCTTCCTGTTAAAAGGGAGTTTTTCCTTCCCACTGTCGCCAAAGTGCTTGCTCATAGGGGGTCATATGATTGTTGGGTTTTTCACTGTATGTATTATTGTAGGGTCTACCTTACAATGTAAAGCGCCTTGAGGCAACTGTTGTTGTGATTTGGCGCTATATAAATAAAATTGAATTGAATTGAATATTTCAGATTGAGAAAATCTGGTTGTGTAAAGCTGAATTCATAGTCCCTATTTTGGGTCTGCTGAGCAAAGAGTTATGGCAATTGAACCAATGCAGTCCTCCAAAGACCCAACAGCATATCACCTGACAGTTATTATTGGTTAAAATTGTGGCTTGAAGAGGAAAAGGAACCACAGTGCTACAAAGAGGAAGAAGCATAAACTTAAAAGTTAAACAGTTGCCGCAGAAAATGGTTTAAAGTGTTTTAACGCTCCGTTTTTGTACAAACAGCTTCTTTGTCTATTATAACTTCTTTCTTCTCCCCGGCCAGGAGCTAATCTAACGGACCAAATGAAGATCAAAGCTGAGAATTTAAGATTTAATTTGAGATTGATCAAATATTAATAATAACTGAACATATTCGTGTGTTTTTTTCAAAGGTTGACTATAGTAGCAGCCACGTATAAATACTGCATTATTAGCTAATATAAGTCTTTTCTTGGCTGTAAACAGTTTGTTTTTATTACCAGTAATTTTGTGCTAGTTTATAGGTTTAAAACTGTGTGTGCTTGAGTCAGTGCAGCACATTTACCACTTCAAAGGATCCCTAACAACCTGAAACCTTTATATTATTACTAACTTATTTACTACGTTTGATTAATCCAATAAATTATAATGATTTATCGACAATGAGCAGTTTGTCCACTGGACGTGTTAAGAAGGAAACAAAGCAGGTTATTGAGTTTTGTAGTAAATGTATCTTTAAACTTTTTAAATAGTCTACATTCTTTGTACACTAACAGCCACTAACTACACTGACATTGCAGGCATTAGCAGTATTAACCGTGTGTGCTGGTGTGCATGTGTGTGGCATAAACCAAAATTCTGACTGATCTCAAACATCAGTGAGGCTGTTTACTTATCATAAATCGAGGCTATATTTCCTTTGAAGCAAGGATATCTTGACATATGAATGTGTGATGAGTAGATCATTAAAATGTCTCTTGTCTTTTTTCTGCATACGCTCCTCTTTATTTTAAAAAAATCTCTGGTTTTTCCTCTGGAAAAAAAAACTTGTAGTCACTCAAGACGTTGCTAATAAAATTAAACGGCGTATGGATTCCAACGAGGGGGCGCTCTTTGATCTCCGACTTAACTAGTAAAACCCGTTCTGTTTATTATTTCTTCTTTCTCCTCACAATTCTGTATGCGTATGAAGCAGATTCAGGGATGTTACATACCTGGGAGGCATGATAAAAAATATTGAGTATAATATTAGTTCAGGCAGGCCACGAAGTCATTCTCAGCCTGCAGACCCAGCAGCTGATCTCAATGCCAGCCAACATGAGCTCATAATTTCCTTTCTGTCCAGTTGTCAAAGTTCATGTTTTATTTTATTTTTATTTTTTTTTACTTGCTTTAGCGTGTCTATATTTGCTACTTTGTCTGCAAGCTGCTTTGGAACCCGCCAATCTATCGCAGGGCCTCAGTTGTGTCATGTCTGTTATCTTTAAGTCCTTTAGTGGGGTTTACTTTTACTTTTGGGGGCTTTTACTGTAGATGGAACAGGAACTGCACATTAGCCCTTAGCCACATTAAGTAACTGAGTGAAGTCACTGATCATTAGCAGACATTCATCTCCATGCTCATACCTCTTATGATCAGAACTTTGGCTCAGTAGTGTCACTTGTGGTCATAAATTAGATTTGTGACTTTAGGATAACCCCCCTGACCTGCACTGGAAAACTAACAAGCACTGTTTTTGCTGAAGGTCCAAACAGATCATTGTTGTTCCGCTCGGTCTTCCTGTGTGACCCGCGTGTCACTCTTTCTGATGCACACTGTTTGTCAGCTACATATTTATTAGAAATCAATGTGCTGTGGGTGGGCTGTGCGGAGAATCCGAAGATTATCCCTCAAATGATCAAACGAGTATCCTCAGAGTCAGTTTGATGACATTTTGTTGGTCGGATCTGACTCCAGCCAATTGCGGGCATCTTTCGTCTGATAGAGGTTGTCAATATGCCTGACTGCTCTTTTTTTCTTGGCTTGAGTAAAACAAAATCTGACATACTTGTGTACAGACCGAAAGGAAGGTTGTCTTCAGTTCTCAGGATACACGTGTGTATACGTCTTTAAAAGGAGATGAATAATGTTGCAGCAGCGACATTAAAACAGCAAACATTTTCAGAGATGTCAACAAGAAAGCATACAAAGCACTGGTGGGGCATTCTCATAGTGTAAGGGGATATTTTTAGGTGCACCAGACTAAGCTTAGGCAGTCCTGTAACGAGTGACAAGCAAATGGGTAACCTGGTTTTTCAGAGACACAAAAAGAATCACACGAATCCCCAGTGAGCGCGAAGACTCCGGGCCCAAAGCGGACTTTCTTCCTCCTTCCCGAACAAGGATTTCTCAACGTCTCACACACACACACACACACACACACAAGATCCTTTTTATGCCTCTTTTACTCTGTTTCTACTATAAGTCTCACAGTCACACAGATACTTTCAGCTGATCTGGTCACACACACACACCCATACACACAAACACTCACTAAGAGCGTGCATATTACACTACATTATCCCTCTGTTGGTTGGCTTGGTGCCTTGAGTGGGCAGAGAGAGTGAGTGGTCACATTACACTACTGTTACATCACTCCTTCAGTCTCCTCAGCAACCAGGTGTCCTCCAACAACAAAAGCAACACAACCCTGTTATATCATCCCCCAGCTGCAACACAATGTTCAAGGTGTTTTATGTATATCTGTATATATTTATATAGAAAAAGTCATTCCTACTTATCACCTTCCAGCTCTACTGCTGTGCAAAGTCTTGGTGGTATTTGGTGCAGTCAGTGGGGTTGCTGCTGAACAATGGAGAAACAGTTGTGACAGGGCAGTGGGAGGTGTGAGGGTGTTTTTTTTTCTCCTCAGAGCAACAAAGAAGATTTTGAAAGAAGTGAGGATTGAAAGAATATGGTAAAGCGACTCAACCAAAGCCAAAACTGTGATTGAAAGGAGAGCCTCGACGCAGGAGGGCTGCCCGTGGCTTTTACAGAAGCAGCAGTGAAGAGAGAATCAGTGGTCACTTCCTTAGCCCACAGATATTACACCACAGTTATATAAAAAATATATTTTTAAAAAGGTCTTTAGACAGTGAGCAAAGTGAATTCAGACGCTGCGTTTTTTTTTATTCAAAGAGAATCGATTAACACAAATGAAAAGTAGACTGACGTGTGCAGAAATGCGAGGCTTTCTGGTCACATTGACCTCTCCCGTCTTTAATGGATGGATAATAATCTCAAAGTGATTCCTTCAACGTGACAGTGAGTTTAATGCACTCAAATGGCCTCCACAGTCACCAGATTTCAGCAGCTTTGCGATGTGGTGAAACGGGAAATTTGCACGACAGCTGTGCAGCTAATAAAACCTGCAGCAACTGTGTGACGCTATCGTGTCAATATGGACCGAAGTCTCTCGGGAATGCTTCCAGCACCTTGTTGTACAATTTAGTATTTTTTGTAGTTTTAATCGTCTGTTATATGTAGTACGATAAACTCTTACAGTGATATGGCAAGATATTCACGTGTTCTGGTGACATCGCTCAGCATCTCATCTGAACGACTTTATTTGGATGTAAAAGCTGAAATGGAGCATTTCTAAATGCCATTAGCATTTGTCACAGCTCAGTGGACAATGGACAGCTTGGATAATAATTCCATTCACTCAAGTTTGGATAACATGGGAAAGGGCTGTTAATATCTGAATGTGTGACTGCTTAGGGGTTTTTGTTTTTTGTCTTTTTGCCTTGTTGGACTATAATTGATGACCACGACTTTGGAATTAATCCAGAGTTGCGTAAAATTGAGATTTATCTCAAACCTTTATTTCCAAAAAGATGTTAAACCACAACATCAAACCATTGTAATGAAAAAAAAAACAAACAAAAAAGACATGGGGCCACGTGAGGTGTATTTTGTATCGGTGCT
>VURO01035910.1:0-10958 GCA_015108175.1 Pelvicachromis taeniatus
CACCTTGACAGATAGATGGGAAAACGAGAGGGACACACACACACACACACACACACACACACACACACACACACACACACACACACACACACACACACACACACACACACACACACACACACACACACACACACACACACACACACACACACACACACACACACACACATACATATATGCAGGACCCCAGGCAGAGAAATGAGACTGTTTGCCTGCAGAACAAATGGAATGACAAAAGGAATCTTCACCACACTACATTGTGTGTTGTTAATACAAGACGGCACTAAACAATGCAATTCGCAGCCCTCCTCCTTGCCTTTCTTTATTCCCTGTGCTACGTTGCTGGTTTATACAAACCGGCATCATTCATAGGGCAAAAAGGATGTCATAGATCTGAATTAGCGGGAAAGTGTCAGAGGTGGGAATGCCAGCAAAGCCCATGATTGCCTCTGTTGATTTGGACGTGGTTCCAGCTCTAGATGACAAGAGGAGGAACTAATGCAGGACACAGGTAAATTAAGGATCGCTTATTTCCAAAGATACATACAGTATAGAGTATCTGATACCACATAAGAGAGTAGTTATAATGTCCTCTCTAAGCCGCATACACATTATGGCCATTATGAATGTGTGCTTTGACTAGCCGACCCCTCCCCCAACCCCTCACCCTATGGAACTACACACCCCTGCCCCCACTGCGCACCCTATGGAAATCAAGTATTGTTCCAAATATGGCCTGCACTTTTAGCATCAGATGCCCCCCCCACTACCGCACCTTTTTCCACCACCACTAGCTCATGCGAAAGAAGGTCCTCCCAGCCCATTAGCAAGTATTTTACATCCAATCCATCATCAGTCTTAGCCAGGGCCTGTGTGTCATAAGCGTTACCTTGGAAACCAGACTGGCTCGGTACGCGGCCAAGGCTTTCAGGTACTCTTTCTTAGCCGCCTCGGTTTTCCTCTTGTACCCCTGTGAAGAAATAAAATCAAAACAAGAGGCTTCAGGTGAGAGCAGAGTTTGACTCGCTCATAAACGTGCAGGCACACACAGACACACACAGACACACACATCTGTCAATAAACACACACACGACTGTTTTTTTTAAGGCTACTCTAACACTCTCTTAAACACATCCTGCGCACATGAACATGCACACACACACACATGCACACACACAAACATACACATAAAAAGATGCTTAATGTTTCCCTTTCCATCAGAGCCAATGGCACAGAACACCTCTATTTCCTCATCAGAGCGCTAATACTCCCTCATCTCAATGTGTCTCTCTCTATTGTAGCGACACATCATTTCCATTCCAATCCACCTAGAGAAATGAACTGGAACTTCTCTCTCTCTGTCCCTTTAGCTCCACAATAACACTATCAGTACATTAGTGATAAACCACAATGGTTGTTGTCATTTGGCACATTACGATGTGAGTTTTGTTTGAAACTGCCTTTCATATTGTCACAGGGATGTACAAGCCTCTGATGTCATGCAACTCCCTGATGCTGTGTTTTCCGATGGACCGAAGTGTGTTTGCATGAAGAATGTGAGTTTGTGAGCGTACATGGACTTCCGCGTGTGTGTGCTGTTGCACAGGTATTTTCTGCCAGCATATATAGGTGTATATATATATACGTAATGACGAGTGTCTGTGTAGGATGCAACAGAATGATGGAAAATGGTGCTATTAACTATAAGGGCTATGAGGCAAAATGAGGCAAAATTATGTCTATTATGCAAAACAAAAAGAAAAGATAGAGAAAAATCCTTCTTACTAGGAAAAAATGTGTTTATATACTGTACTGTTTTTGCAGTACTAGAGCTGATATGAACACATTTACTGATATCAAAATGATACTTTTCTAAATGTTTTTCCACAAACACGTCTATTCATTTAGCAAAGAACCTGAAACTTTAATCATCTTAAAAGTTTTCTGAAAACAAGGCACAGTGCAGGAACTTAAAATCTTTTTTGTGTGATTGATGCGCACTGCTAAAGCACTAAGCTAGACTGGAAGCTATACAGGAGCTTTGCAGAGCACTGTCTGAACTCTTTTACATCCTTTCTTAAAATCACGCTTTGCTCATCCCATGAAACGTCTTAATTAATTAACAGCTAACAACTGTGATTTCACTTGCAGGTGAAAACCCACGAAGACTAAAGTGATGGCCGTCTATATCTGTCATCAGTATTATTTCCCGCCTATTACTGCTGAACTGAAACTAGAGCTCATGTCGAATAGAGAAAAAAAAACAATAGATTGCTCCTCCTGGATAGCCAAGATGCCCTTCAGCTCAATCCAAGGATGAGTCGATAGTGGAGGGAGCTCACTAATTCTGTATTCTAGGCAGGATCAAAATAGCAGGCGAGAGATATAAATAAAGAGAGTGGAAATGAGAACTTCACACATTCCAGCTTGTCAGAGGGCCAATGAAGATACATATTGTGGAGGCTGGTGGGACAGAGGAAACGGGACACTACCTTGGCCTAGCGCTTTTTTTTTCTTTGGCAAAGATGATTTTCACTTTTTCGGTTTTATTTCTGGAAAAGCCTTTTTCACATTTCGATGGACACTGCACTGCTAAGAAAGATGCCTTTGATAGTTAACAGTAGAGCTGCATTCACATGTGATTGCTTGCTTTTGCAGGGGTGTGCGAGCGCGTGAGTATGTGTGTATTTACCTCCTGCATAACATTATCAGTCCTAGACTCTTTAAATCTCCCCAGGCATGTTTATATTTTTCCCATACTGACCATTTCCTGCCTATAAAATGTCCTACTTTGTTAGTCTCAGACTGTTTTATGGCTATTGTTGCAGAGAACACTCCCCCTCCCTCCGTTTCCTTCCCTTTGGTAGAATTAAATTTAGAAAGAAAATCATTTTAATGAGAGCCAGGGGAGTGGGGATAAACGGATGGATTATCTTTGGAAAGAGAAGAACTAGCTCATTAAGGTGAGCTGTATCTCACAGCAATGTTCTGGTAATTACACGGCAGATAATGCCACCTCTGCTGCAGCACACGCGCCATCTACTGGAGCGACCGCAATCAAAACGTGTAAGTGTGTTTGTGTCAATGCACACTTTGCATGCTCCCATCAGGAAAGTTCATTTTGGTGCCTAGACTTTTGCACAGCATGTTGTTTCATACCTTCGGCACCTACACAGAATAGTTTTTACCTGCTTCTGTTCTTCGCCTAGGCTGTCCCACATGGAGGCCACGATCTTGGACACGTCCCCGAAAGTAGCATTCGGGTTTTGGCCCTTTATGGCTGCTTGGGTGTCTCTGAAGAAGAGTGCGTATGCAGACACGGGTTTTTGTGGCTCGTTGGGGTCCTTCTTCTTCTTCTTCTTTTGAGGTTTGGGTTTGGGCTTCATCATTTCTGCTGAGGGTCGCTTCTCACTGCTTATCTGAAGACAGAAGAAATGGATGGGGAAAAAAGAGACAAGGAAACCGTCATAAATCACTTCATAATATCAGCTACTGCAGAAAGGAGTTGTATGTGCTTGATGCATTGGTTGGATAAGATACTCTAGTTTTTCCAAGGCATCATGTACAGTATAAGTAGGTTATGCACAAACACATACAATTTTGTACAATCTTAGAGAAAGTTACACTTAATTTCAGCAGCAAACAAAACATTTGCCAAAAACTGCAGTACTTTTAGTGCCCAGACTGATCTACACAGATTCTTGTGGGCAGCACAGTCAGGTGGTTAGCACTGGTGCCTCACAGCAGGGTCCTGGATTTGGATCCACGGACCAGCTGGGGCCTTTCTGTGTGGGGTTTACATGTCTTCTCTCCAGGTAGACGTGGGTTAGGCTATTGAGTAATTCTAGATTGGCCATAGCTGTGAATATGAGCGTCTCTTTGTGTTAACCCTGCAACAGCCTGGTGACCTGTTCAGGGTGTACCCTGGTTTTAACCCTATAACAGCTGCAGTGACCCCGAGTTGGATATGAGAAAAAAAAAAAGGTCTGGCTAGATTCATGTGCTATTTACTTTTCAGCATAAATAAAATACTAAAGGTTTTACCCATAAATTTGGAAATCCTATTTGACTTCCTTCTTGAACTATCAAGTTCACAAAGTTGAACCTTTGACCTGCCTGGCCACCCGGACGCCAGCCTACCTAACAGTGTGTCAACAACACCACATCAGCTTTTTACCTCTGAGGGGTAAAAGGCTGTAAAATGATGGTTTTGGTCTCTACCGCTAATTAGCCACTTAGCTGATTGGGAGGATTTACAGTTCCACTCAACCTTGTAAACTTTAAGGTGTAAAGTTCGGGGTGTGTCCACTTTGAATGACAGGTTGAGGAAGGCAGACAATTTCACCTCCATTAAAGTCACTGAGCTTGACCTCTTGCCTTGGTTTGTGGTGCCTTTATGATTTTAGATTTTAAATGCAGCTCTGTGATAAATACTGTAATCCAGGTCTGGGGAGTGTAATTTAAGCAGGTTTGGGTTGTAGGGACGTTCTTTTTTTTTAATGCTTCTCTCAAGTATACCAGAAATAATGGCATGTTTTCAGGAAACCAGCAGAGAGGGAATTTTCCACACACTCAGTTTGTCAACAATAATACACTGCAATCTCTCGACATTTTCAGGAGGCAAAACTGTTCACGTCTGTGTGATGTACTTGATCCAATACACATGAATGCATTCTCATTTTCCATGCAGGGCTTTGACTGGGAGTCAAATCCAGGTCACCTGATGCTGGATGTGATTCTATATGGAAATTGCCTTCTTTACGGAGATGAACGGAGGAGGGCGAGGGAGCCGGGAGAGAGAGGGAGAGAGAGACGGTGAAGAAAAAGTGATGGCTTGATGTTGCCATTAGTAGCAGTGGAACATCAGTTAACCTGATTTCCTGGTTGCTATAAAGGCAGAAAAAAAAAAACCCAATCTAATTTCCATCCATATCATAGAAATAATGACATGCGGACTATATGATGATATACATTGATATTAAGTCAAATGAAGGATGTTTATGTGCACTCTTCGCAGTTGTGGGGTTACGCTGAGTTACTCAAACGTTGTTAAGAGCTCTAAAGGAAGTGACAGCGAATTCTTCTCTATTTTGGCGAATGCACATGATCTCCAAGGCCAAGTTACTGTTTCATCGTGTTGCATTTTTCGAAATTCTAACCATCTTTGAATGTTTGCTTCCATAATCCACTCATCCAGGGGTTTCAACTCAGTGGGGGTGCAAACCATGAAAAAAGATTTGTCCCTGCGTGAGTATCAAACAGCAACTTTAGGACATTTGCAGACGTTCATTTCCATCCAATGCATACTTATCACTAGATTAAGCAAAGGCCGTGTTTTCCCCTTTCACCGTCGATTGGAAAACAAGAAAGGACTGCCTTTGAAAACTGCATTGTTTTTAGCGAGGCATTTGCCAAACAACACACTGTATTCCACACAGCATGAAATTAACTAATCAAAATTCAAGGTCCAGGAGCACATTTGGCAGCTAAGGAAAACTTCAAAATGGCCTTTGTGGTGTGAAATGAATGAATGTTCCCCATTCAGGATGATGTGAAAGTATTGCTTGTCTATTTCACAGCTTACAGGTAATATTCTTTTTTTTGTGTGTGTGTGTGTGCAAGTGTGTGCGGTTTCATTAAAAAATAATCATCCCTCACTTTTAGGCAATGAGGCAGAAGACAGGCATTTGAAACGACATCTGTTCCACCCAAGCCTTTGAAGTGAAAATAGAATAAACTGAAGGTAGAGCTAATGGAATGACAAAACTGAAAAAAAAAAGAAGAAGAAGAAGGCTAAATAATCGCCAGGAAAATTCACATGTATTCATACAGAGGAAAGAATGATGACACACAACAGCCCACAGCAGAATGCAATCAACCAGGAGAATAAAGAGCGTATTCTTTCATTTCTTTCTTTATTTCCGCGTCTTATAATCGGAGATTCATGTTCTCAGCTCAAGTATATACAGTAAAAAGCTGACAGCGACTCTGAAAGATTAATAAAGATGGCTCACATACTTCTAAAGAGACAACAGTAAGTGAAAACTGCTCACTCTGCACAGCATTAATAATTTTCTCCCAGAAAAATAAACAGAAAAAAAAAATCCCTCAGATGATTAATTTGTTCTCATATTTCTTCAGCATGTTTCATCTAAATCTAATTCTGAAAGTGGTTTCCTTCATTTATGAGATTACCTTCATATATAAATATATATGTATTAAAAAAACCCAACTTAATGTAAACTTCTCTGCAAAAAAGGCAATTTAACATGGGATCTTTTTTCTTCTTTAACAAAATACCACAGAAAAACACTTTGTATTAGAATATTAATCTAGGCCTACTGGCCTGTGATTTTGCCTGCTAAATAATCGTTTTTTTTAATGCGCTCTGCCTGGTTGTCACACTCGAGCCCTGAACACCTATTAAGAGAAAACTCCACAGCTTTGACTTTATATTTAAGGTGACCAGTCTCTGGTAGAGCATTAACCGGCACAGCCTTCTGTAAAACTACATATCTTTCAAATGAGAAAGTGAAAAAAAAAGTGATCACAGCCATATTCATCACTGCAGATTTTCTCTTACTGGCTACACAAACTATTGATGCTGAATAAACACTTACCCACCACACAAACAACTACACAATATCAAGCTTATTTTGCCGAGTTCTCTCGTGCAGGTGCAGTGAACAGTAATGATTATGACAGCTGTTGTTGTTAGTTGAGAAAAAGAGACGTTCACATCCCTTATTCATAATGCAACATCTCGTGGCTCCAGTGCATTCTGGTCTATTTTCTGATACTGTTACTGAGAAGACTGGTATCTGTGCTCTTACGAGATGGACTTCTCTCCATGCAAAATGTCAAGACTTGAAACAGTTTTTGTTATATGCTTACAATAGACAGATTTTAACCTGACTGATATTTGTTTCTTTTCTTGAATCACAGTTATTGTGCCAAAGCTATCTTAACATATGATACTATGTTTTTACCAATTTATCGAGCCATTATTTTTAATCAGTTCGAAAAACAAAGGGAAATTCAAGCTGTCACTATAGGAAAATCAACCCCTCATAATCTCTAGCTGTACCTTCTTGTTTAAACTCAGGGCTCCTTGCTTAATAAGTATTCAAATTTATAGTGCTGGATGGATTCAGTGCAGCCACAACAGTTAAAGTCACTGCAGCAGTGCAGAGGTCTCCTTTGGCTTATTTTCTAATTGTAGTTTGCAAAGTAAATCACTCACATGTTTTACATAAAAATGTACCAGGAATAAAACTGTCAAGGATCATGTAGCCTGATGAGATTAGGTCCCAAATTAAAGTCAGTTAAAAAAAAAAAAAAGGATAAGTTTTAAAAGTAAATAGCAAACTGTGGAAAAAATACCAAAGCAAATCCACCTCTAACAATTCAGCATGATGTCTTTGGCATTTACATATAAAATCAGGCAATCACATTACAGACCGGCCAGGCCAGACAGGTTTGTTTAAGTAATTCAGAAACAGCTGATCTACTGGGATTTTCCCACACAACCATCTCTAACGTTCAAGGTAAATAGTCCAAAAAAATATCCAGTGGGCGAAAATGCCTCGTTGATGTCAGATGTCAGAGGAGAACTGCCAGACAGTAATTCAAATAACCATTTGTTGCAACCAAGGTATGCAGAATTTCTGAAAGCACAACACAGTGACTCTTTTTTGTTTGTTTGTTTGTTTCAACACAGTGACTCTTTTTTGTTTGTTTGTTTGTTTCAACACAGTGACTCTTGAAGCAGACGAGAACAAAACTGGACAACAGAAGACTGAAAGACATCGCTTGGTCTGATGAGTCTTGATTTCTGCCTTGTATCAGCAGTTCAGCATGGTGGTGGTAGTGTTAGGGACATTGTCCCTGCATCCTCTGGGCCTCTTAATATCAACTGAGCATCACCTAAATGTCTATGTTCTTCCCTTTATGACCACAGCGTACCCATCTGCTGATGGCTGCTTCCAGCATGATAATGTACAATGTCCCAAAACAGCATGTTGAACATGACAATGAATTCACTGCACTCAAGTGGCCACCACAGTCACCAGATTGAATCCAATAGAGCACCCTTGGAATAAAGAATAAAGGTAGCTCTGAAGGCAAAAGGAGGCTAAATTTGCAGGCTGTACCTAACAGAATGGCTGATGAGTGTATTTAATAACATTTTCTAAAGTTAAGCAAATGCCGGCCAATTTTCTCCATGCAAGAGGACACAATTCACAGAGCAGACTTAGACTGATGCTAACAACAAAAAAAAAAAGCTTTTAAAGACTGCAATTAGGGGGTCTACCAGAAACAGCACACGGATGTCGTAGGTAAAGACCATTGTGTCCTGTACAGAGCAGGAGACTAAATTTATTTCCAGCACAGCTTTCTAGTTTACCAGGAAAAGATTGAACTATAGAGTCAGCCTTAGCTTGCTCATCCCATCAGCATTTCTGTTGTCTGAGAGTGAGCGAGATACTGAGTTAGAGAGAGAGTGAGAGAGATGGAAGGGGTGGTAGGTGAAGAGAGAGAGATAAGGAAAAGGAGGGGTAGCTGTAATTCTGAATGGACAGCACTGCACTGGCAAGACAAGATTAGAATTGACAGCCTGGTAACTGCGTCACTATCAAAACAGCAAAGAGAGAGATAGACAGAGGGAGAGAGAGAGAGAGAGGGGGGGGGGGTAGATTTGGGGAAAAGTGAAGAAAGTGAGATGCAAATAAAAGAAGAGTCGATCTAAAAAAACAGGAGTGGAAAGATATAGAAAGAAGAGCACTCGCAACGAGGACTGTGTGCACGCGCGGTGACTGGCAAAGCTTAAGAGACATGAAAATTAGACAATAAAATCCGATAATAGCATAAGAGTGTATACAAGTCTTTCTCCAATCACAGTCTTCTTATCATAGTCATTATCATATACAGTGAACAGCAAAGTGGAGAGTGCTGCATAATGTATTAGCGTTGAAAGGCCATAAAAACAAACAGGAACTACTCTAAGTTGATGCATATCCTTTCTCCTTACAATGATGACTGTTACACAAAAGCAAATACTGGGCACAATACTAAATCAAAATGAATGCCATCCACACACATTGTTTCATATATGCAGATACAGTATTGGTTTTCAGTGTGTTACACAGTGTGATCACACAGTAGCTCAAAGAAGAAGTAGAAGATAAAACCCTATTTTTACATGCTTTTTTTTGAAGTGTGCACTGACCCGGAGAATGAGCAATAGACTATGAGAGGGTTTTTAAATCTGCAGTTTAAGAACATCAATCGAAAGCTGGTAGTGAAACAAGCTTTGGCCGAGGACTGAAAAGGCAGATTTAACGAGCCGACGTCTCAATAACAAATCGTCTAACATAGTTTTTCCAATACAGATTAGCACCTTAATGTTATCTCGAGAATAAAGTACACTTTGAAAGAGGCAAGAAGTGCCGGCTGAAGCGAAACTGCGGAAACTGTGGCTATTTACTGGAAATCTGAACGTAAACTGTTTCTTCACCTATTTGCATCACAAATTCCCACAATGGATAGAAATGCGACACCCCTAGTGTGCGCACTACTTTCTGTCGCATTTTAAAGGTTCTCCAACACTTACGCGCCACACTTCTCAGTGATGATGCAGAATGATGACATATAAATGGCCGCAACCCCCAATTCACTTTTCATTTCACAATCAACTGCTGCGTTTTGGATACACAGGGAAGGAGCAAATGATGAAGTGATTACAGATGCAATTTGCGTAACCTGTCTGTGACTGTTGTTCAAAGGGGTGATTGCAGAGTAATAGCAGATTAAACCCAACGCTTCGTTCTTCAACCTATTTTTTTTTCTTCTTTTTTTGATCACATGGGGGCAGCGGACACAAGCTGTAAACACAGCGAGTCTAAAGCAAAACGCTTTCCTATTTCACACTTACAGGAAATGTGGCGCAGCAACATTATTCATTAATGGTGTTGCTTTAATGTCCACCTGATGAATTTGAATGCAACATTTCCTTGTTTTCCTCTCAGTTTGGCTCCTCACCAACTGCTATCTGGGTCCTTATTGGCTAACTTTGAATGTCTGGCTTTTGGTTTTGTGTAGGAAATGTGTGTATGTGTTTTTTTTCTTTTGCTTGTTTGTTTTGGAAAACACCTGAGATATGATTCACAGACTTATGAAAGTAGAAAGTAGATGAAAGTAGAATGTGTGGATAATTCTCATTGAGTTCATTACCATGACCGACCACTGTTACACACAAGTGCTCGTAGGATCCATCGTTAATAACCACCGCCTTAAATTTAATAAACAATAAAGGAAATTCAATAATATATTTAGATTGCACTACAGTGGAATACATCTTTCAGCAAAACAAACGTGGACCTCTTCACACTAGCTCAGTGAAGAGAAGCACAGCTTGGTGTGGCTGTTGCAGACACTTAAGCCTTTCTGGGTTAATAAAGAGATAAATAGTCACAGTTAAAGCACCAGCAGTGAGAATAATGCGATTTCAAGTTGCTATATATAATTTCTTTTCCTGTAATCTTCACCACAAGCTGGAACTCGGGGCAATAAGACAAAAATGGGCTCTTATAGGTGGTGTAAAAGTACAAAAACCTATTGTGCCAAACATCTGTAACAGCCATTGCGTAAAACGTATGTAAAACATAAGCAAGTCTTTGTTAAGTTTCTGTAATTTCACTGTTCTTTTATGACATGCCCTTAGTCATTATTTAGATTTTCAGCTAGCATTTGAAAGTGCACCTGTACAGTACGTGATGCAGTCAGGCCTGTTGCCTCAGAAAATGCTGGCAGGCCAGTTGAGAATGTAAACACATCTGAACGTTTCAGTCCTCTTTAAATGAAAAGTGCCTCTAAATACAAGGAAATGGATCCAAAATTCCATATGATCGTTAAACAATTCCCCCCCCCCCCCCCCCCCCCCCCCACCCCAACAGAAC
>VURO01035919.1:0-10262 GCA_015108175.1 Pelvicachromis taeniatus
ATCAAACGGAGCTCTTTACAACAAACGCTCTCAGTCGCCGTTGCCATTGGCAGCAGTTTCCACATAGACACCAGTAGTTTCCCCCCCACTCTCACGTCCTCGTGTGACCGATTGTTTTCATCTTCATCTAAACTAAGTCCCGGTTGACCATCCTCATCCTCTCTCTCGGTTTGCTCTGGTTCAAACTGGAAAGGCTGAACAGAAGCCATTTCCAGTGCACCGCTAACTAAACTTGATGCGGTGCAACTATGTGACGTCACTACCCAGAGTGCATTGAGAAGTATTTAACAATGGCGGCCTCCTGGTAAATCGGTTTGATATAAAATGTGCTTAAAAGGAAAACATTTGGCGTATTTTAATACCTCGTATATATTATTGAAAGCACATATTTTAGTGCAAACTTGTCATAATAGTCGGGGTTCCCTTTAAGCTGGGCTGGTAAGAGCCTCTGACTCTTTATGATGCTGTAGTTGAACTCATATATACGCATTTTAGAAATCCTGTATTTAAAACATGATCATTAAATATGAATTGGATGCTGTTATTAAAACAGAAGCTTTTTAAATATCGTATTGAATTAACTTGTAGTTCAGAGACACGTTGGAATGTGATCAATTACAATGAGAAGGGAAAATTATTTAACTTTGAAGTAACTTAAAAATGAATCACTAACTTTGAATTATTGGTTGAATTATTAAAAACAAGAACTTATAAACTGATCAAAGGCTGCTGATTATGTTCATTCTGCTACTGAAGCTCAAAGGATCAGAGGACGATCGATGACCGTAACTCAAAAAGAAATGCAGACGAGGAATTTCAGGAACTTTTAGCGTCATACTGGCAAACATTAAAAAACGGCGACGGTCTGTGATTGACATCAGAGCTCCTTCAGTCACCTTTGACCCGGAGCTGAGCCGAGGATTTGGCATTTGCCGCTGCAAAGTCAACGCTCCCAGCCATGTCCATTTTGCAGTTATAGAGGATCAACAAGTGCCGCGTTCCTTCCTCCTTGATCTCCACATTCTGAGAACAAACATGTGCAAAGCACGTTTAGTCACCAAAACAAGAGATGTGTCATGTGACATGTGCCAATGCAAAACATGACATTTCCAACCAATTTGTTCTTACAGCAGATGGATGAAGCGGCTCGCCCTTCAGTTTCCAGGTGGCATGAAGGTCCTCCTCAGAAATCTCTGTCTCAAACTTCGCCATCTCCGTCTCTGTAACTTCCACGCTGTACAACGGGCGGACGACCTTGATGTCACGCTCTGTAAAGTTTTTGAATACTTGTTAGCGAAACTAACACGTGAAGGGACGCTAACGGACATGTGTTAGAGGACATCTGTGAGGACAGTTTCTCAGTGTCGGATACAGATGAATGATCAGACGATCAGTGGAGAGCACGAGTTACACACAGGACAGTTCACATGAGTAGAGCAGCTTACAGTCTGTGTAAAAACTGAGTAAGTAATAAACACCATTCACAGTAAGATGTGCAGGGTCGAATTATTCTCAGCTATTAGAACGATAACTTTTACAAGCATTCACAATGAAACTGGAAGCTGCAGTGATGCAGGACAGATGGAGATAACAGGAGGCAGGGTTTGGTGAGTGCTGGCTGGTGGGCGGGGCCTGTTTCTGCATTCCCGGAGGAGTCTGAGGGGCCGGATCACCACAGGTATTACCTTCGATGTTAAGGTCAGCGGTCGTTTTGTCCGTTCCGCAGTCGCAGCTGTAAGCTCCCGCGTTGCTCTTCGCTGCCTTCTTGATGACCAACACGTGTTTCTTGCCGTCAGACTTGAAGGAAATGTTCTTGGAGGGAAATATTTCTTTGCCATCTTTGAACCATTTGACCTCGGCAGCGGCCTTACTCAACTCGCAGGACAAAACCACCTCGTCTTTCTCGACAGCGGTGTAATTCTGGAGCTTCCCTGTGAAGTAGAGGTCGCCCTCTGTGGGCAGACACCAGGATTACATCAGCTACAAACATTAACGGGCCAAAGTCGTGGAAAGTACACTGCACATGTTCACCCCAAAATGTCACAACATGCAGGTTTACATTTTGGTGTCAGTGACAGGTACACGAGTCCTGCACTCTGACACGCCATACGACCTTTACGGACACCTGGCTGCATCCCTCTGCAGCGTGATACTAACCGAGAACGGTGAGCATGGCCTCTGAAGTCTTGCCCATTGCCTCCACTTTGATCATAGAGGTGTCATCAATTGTGACCTCCTTGAAGGCCAGCACGTGCACTTTCCCGTCCTCGGACATGTGCACCACTTTGCTGGGGTGCAAACGGACGTCGTTTTTGTACCAGACGACTGGGATGTTTTCATGAGAGAGTTCAACGCTGAACTCTGCAGTTTCACGTTCCTTTACGGTCACATCTCTTATTGGCTTGATAAATGCAAGGCGAATACCTGACAAGAAAGGTGGCGTTTGTCGTTAAAAGGCGTTCGGCATACAAAGTTGAGCGAGCACGCGTACCCAGCAAACCATTCTTCTCCTACAATCACTAAAAAGATCCGACTTTGTTTACCTTTGATGATCAGCTTTCCTGATGTCCTCTTATCTTCAGCCTCGAACATGTATTTACCTTCGTCTTCATATCGGGCAGATTTGACAGTAAGACTGTGCCTCTTTCCGTCCACGTGGAGTTCAAACTTGTCGTCTTTTGACAACTCTTGAGATCCCTTCAGCCAACGGAAGCTTTTGGGCTCCCTGGAAATCTCTAGTTCAAATTTGGCTTCATCCTTTTCATACACGTGCACATCAGCCAGAGGTGTAATGAATGACACTGGGACCTCTGTTGATTCAGACAGATAGTTAATAAAAACTGAAAATATTTGAGTATTTGGGCAGAGACTGTGGACGCTGACTCAAAAAAAAGGGGGAAAAAAAAGGGAATGAAATAGGAAGGTGGAGGGGGAACGTGAAAAAAGTGAACGCTCACCCTTCACTTTGAGGTTAGCGGAACATTTGGCATTAGCAGCAGTGAACATGACCTCGCCAGTCTGAGGTACTCTGCAGTTGTACAAGACCAGAGTATGTTTGGCACCGTCCTCCACGATTTCAACATCCTGCAGATGGCCAACAAACGTTTTCAGCAAAATTGTGCGAGTGAAGGAAACGTGATGAGGACACAACTACGGTTAATTCACTTTCATTTGGTTGCGAACACTTGTACTTTACATCTTTCCTCTGCTAGCGTGAAGCTACGATATCGACAAGTAAAAGAATTGATGCACAGAGAAATGAATGTCTGCTGAGGTGTAGTTTAGCGGGACGTACAGCGGATGGACTGAGGACTTCTCCATTCAGTTTCCACTGGCCGTGGACATCGTCTTCACTGAGCTCAACCTCAAATCGAGCCGTCTCTCCATCGAACACCTCGGCGCCATACATCGGCCGAACCACCTTTATGTGACGAGCTGACGTTTTAAAGAGGGGACAGAAGTGTTTTGAAGAGGAAAACATTTCAAACATATAAACATAAACAAACATGTACATACAAAAACAAGTCAACATCAGACAGTCGCGCATCGAGTTGCACATGAGTGAGGTTAAGCGATGTGTGGTTTGTATGAAAGGAAATGTCACCGACATGACCACGGACGAACACTACAGGACTGACAGACAGATTAGAGCTTCCTTTAAAGTCTTTTAGTTCTTGGTCTTCCTCTTTCTGCTATTAATGGAGAGAGATGGAGAAAAAAACAGGAAACGCTGACTAGAAAGTGAAGTAAAGCGCTTCAAGTACAAAAAAATGCAAAAAAGAGTGAGTGACGGGACGTGATGGACAGTCAGAAGGCTGTGCACGTGAAGACGAGTATCAAGAGGGGACGGAAGTTGCCTCAAAGGGACCAAATATTAAGATCAGTTTCTGGGTCTTTACCTTCAATGTGCAGAGCTGCTGATGTCTTGTCTGTCCCACAGTCACAGAGGTACTGTCCTTTGTCGTTGTCCCCAACTCTCTTGATTACGAGGGACCTGCGTTTGCCTTCAGCTTTAACGTTCACCATCTTAGAAGCTTTGATCTCGGCCTCATTGTGGTACCACATGACATCGACATCTTTGCTGAGCTCGCAATCTAGAACCACCTCATCTTTCTCCACCGCAGTATAGTCCTGCAGCTTAACTGTGAAGTATGGGTCTCCCTCTGGAAAGGGGATACTTGGGGGTAATTCCACAGTACACCACAAATATACAGTACACGAAACAAGACAGTGAAGACACACGATGTGAATACAAATGAAAACCATAGAAAATGACAAGACTACAATAACTTTGTGGACCCGGACAGACACAACAATGGACAGACTGTACACAAAGCTGTGGGAAAGAACACTTAACGATGAGGACAGGAAGGACAGGTTGTTATGCTTGGATTACCTATAACTGTCAGGTTGGCCATGGAAAGAATTCCTTTGGCCTCAGCCTTAACTTGGCAGATATCATCTAGAGTCACTTCTCTCATTTCTAGAGCATGCTTCTTTCCATCCACGTGAATGACAACTGTTCTGCTCGGATGGATTTTAATGTCGTTCTTGTACCAGGTGACGGGGATGTTCTCGTGAGAAAGCTCCAGCTCAAAGCGAGCTGTGTTGCCTTCCTTGACAGTTTGATCCTTTATTGGTGAGATAAATTTCAGCCTGATACCTACAATTGCATTAATAAAACATGGTGGCGTGAGTCAGCTGACAAACAATTATGTCCTGGCCTTTTCCCCCAGTATGCGTGGCCCATTACTTACCCTCCACTGTGAGTCTAGCTTTTGAGGTTTTGCCTAAGACTTCGATCGTGTATTCATCCTCGTCATCAAACTCACAGCAGTTTATAATCAGCATATGTTTCTTCCCGTCATCGATGATGTCATATTTTTGGTCTTGGGTGATGATGTCAGCCCCTTTATACCACATGACTTTAACAACATCTTTCGTGATGGTGCATTCAAACTTAGCTTGTTTCTTTTCTGGCACAGAAACATCCTTCAGTGGGACAACAAAGTCCATTTCGACTTCTGAGATAAAAAGTGACATAGGTACAATATGTCAACAACATAACAGAACACGACAACAGGACTGGAGTCTGCAACCCGAGCTCAGTGCAAGTTCTATATCTTCTCATGTCCCTCAGCTGTATCATTTCACTGACCCTATAGGCACTTAGTATCAGGGACTGTTGAAACACCAAGTTACTTCTTGCTGTTGACTAAACTGAAGATCACTCCAAAGTGCTTTAAGTGGTCAGTACGGCAACAAGGGTGCACACTTAGTTCCTCCTGTCTTGAACTACATCCGTCCTCTTGGAGACATCTTCAGGTGGTGCAGATCATCTAAGCAAGATGATGTCACTTTAAAATTCATTTAAATAGGTCGTCTGATTTCGCACAAGGTGTCGAAGGACTTCCTATGTTGAAGTCTAAAAGTTATTATTAAAGAACACCATGTTGTTAGTAACAAGAATTCAGAATATTCATATTCAAGTTTTGCCACAGGGTAGAAAAAACATCTTCTGAGTACAGTTCCCAGAGAATGCATCAACAAGAGGGTTCTTCTTCCACTTCTAGCCCATACTACTACAATGGATGTCAATGATTTGTTGCAGAACTCCAGGGACCAAGTCCCTTTCAAATGGAGTCCGGTAACAGATTCACTAACATCACTGATTAACTGTCCATGTCACAGATTTAACACCACATTTAACCACAAAGATACAAATAAACTTTAGAGCGAGACAACACAAAGGTTCAAATCCGACACATTTGTACTTTACATTTTCCAATGAACTGACTGTACAACAGACAGAACAACACAACAGCACACCAATACAACCACTGATAATAGTTACCATCCTGTCTGCCTAGAGCGGCACAACTGATCAAGCTGACGTGTCAACCCTTTTCAATAACGGTGTAAGGTCCACTCTCTCAGGATGCCCCGGTTAAGTTTCGTTTTACTTCCTACAGACCTTACACCTGTATTTTCACAGGACACTTTTACCCGTTCTGGATGTCCGGAGTTCCCCTTACCTTTGACATTAAGCATGGCGCTGGTTATGGCGTTCAGAGCCGTGAAAGTCACTTCTCCCGCCTGGTCCAACTGGCAATTTTTTAGCTTGAGTCTACGCAGTGTACCCTCCATTTGGATGTCGCACGTCTAGTGAAAACATTACAACATGCTCACAAATAAATAGTGAACATACAAATTAAAGAATACATGTGCAGCAATAATCATGGGCGACAAGTCTTTTGTGCCTTACCGGGGATCTGGTCAAAACGTCTCCTTTGAGCTTCCATTCCCCGGGAATGTCGTCCTCAGAAATCTCAGTCTCAAATATGGCGTCTTCCTTCTCAACCACCTCAACGCTGACCAAAGGCTTTAGGATCTCAGCCTCCCGCTCTGTCAACACATTATTAGGAGTTAGTACTCAAATATGAAACATTATGTATCATCTAGTTAACAGAAAACTATTATTTAAAGGATTAGAGTTACTATGAATACAAGTAACTAAACAAATGAACCTCCGAGCGTTAGCTTGGCAGTGTAGATGCGTCCTTCCACCTCCAAAGCATATTCTGCTACATCATCAGGCTGACAATTCTTAATGGTGAGCGTCAGCTCCTTCCCTTCCTTCTTGATCTCGGTCTTGTCCGATGGCTTGATCTCGTCCTCTCCTTTGAGCCACTTCCAGTTGGGAGTTTCCTTGAAAAGCTCGCATTTAAATGTAGCAGCAGCCTTTGGTTTTACATGCTGATCTCTCAGTGGTCGAACTATCCAGTCTTTGACAATTTCTGTTGAATTTTGAAATGACTAAGTCAACGACAATCACATGTTTCAGGATTTGCACAAATAAAACATTGCATGTTGGCAGAGCTGACAAAATCTACGGAGCCCCACAAGGGACATTGGAGAAAAAAAGAATTAAGATGAACTTTTTTGCGAGATCTCGCAATAGTTTTGCGAGATCCTTTTTGCGAGATGCCAATTCCAGTTTCCGACAATGGCGGCAGCTACTTCGTTTTAATAGTACTCTTATTACTGTTTCTGGGTCACAGAATAAACTTTTAACATATTTTCAGGCGAGAATGTCGCTGTGTAAACTTCAAATATCTGCTCAGGTTTTCAAGACATCGCATATTTGCAAACGTGCCTGGAACGTTTTCGGACGCGTCTGTTACCCACCAGCTCGATCCCTGAGCGGGTCCGTCAAGATCCAATAGAGCCGGCGAACATAGCGGACTCCCCGTACATCGTTTTCAACCCCCCGATCGAGCTGATGGGTAACCGACATCTCCAAAAACGTTCGGGGCACGTTTGCAAATATATGACGTCCTGAGTAAATCGGTGTGTTTTCACTCAGCTGAATAAACGTCAAACACAAAAGTGATTAAACAGAAGTGTGAGATGGTGGAGAATTGACTCCAGCATCCTGTTAGATTTTAGATAGCAAGCAGCAGACGGCTGAGTTTATTCAACTCCACTGAGACAGCTGGTGACGCAGATCTGAAGGCTAGACTGTCCCATTTCACAAGCCTCGCACTTCCGGCCTTCAAAGGACCCAGTCCACCTAGACCGCGAAGGCTGGATCCTCAGAAGCATGCAGCCTGGGTTTGCGAGATCCCGCAAAACCTTTGCGGGATCACGCAATCGTATTTTTTTTTTCTCCCATGTCCCTTGCGGGGCTCCGTACAAAATCAGCTCATGCTTAAGCTAGTTTAAATTTCAAGCCATACTCAGTTTGAAAATTCCACCTTTTCTTTGTGACACTTTGTTTTCAAAAGGATATTGACATGTATAATATATATATATATATATATATATATATATATATAAAAAGTGTACTGCAGTATGTAGGAGCATGTAGCACGTCTTGTTATGCTTACCAATCACTTTGACATTTGTTGTAGTCTTAACCTCTTCCTGGCCAGCCACTTCACATGAGAAAACGCCAGCATCCCCCTCGGTGGAGTTCTGGATGGTCACAGCATGCTGCATACCAATGACATTGATCTGAATCTTGCCCTCCTTTTTCTTGAGGACCTCACCATCCTTCTTCCATATCACATCCCTCTCTTTGTTCAGCTCGCAGGTCATATACACCGGCTGGCCCTTGATTGCTGATGTCTCCGCCTCCAACTCTTTGATCCATTTCACTGGTAGCTCTTTAAGGTGACAAAGCAAATATCACGCATTATTTAACGAGACTCCAATGGTTACGTTTTGTGCATCTCGGAGCCGCCAAAAAATGACTGTACCTTCAACGATGAGCTTGGCTGTGCACGATATCTCTTTGCCAGCATTCTTGGCCACACAGGTGTATTCCCCAGTGTCAGACAGCTGGACATCAATAATGTTCAATTTACGATCTTTGCCATCAGAAGTGAACTTGTGCTTGGGGCTCTCACGAAGATTACTACCATCTTTCATCCAAGAAGTAACAGCAGTGGAAGGCGAGACCTCGCATTCAAAGACAGCAGATGAGCCGATAGACTCGGCTTCCTGCAGAACAATGTCCTGAAGCTTTTTGATAAACTTCAGAGGGACAGCCTTGAGCTTGAAACCTGCAAAAGGTTCCTCTGGTGGTGGTGGTCCTTTCCCACCAGGCCTCAGCCCCCGACCCCTGCCCTCTCCGGGAGATGGGGTCTGCTTAGCTGAATAAAAAATTGAAGACTATCAATTCACATTTCATTGCACGCCGCCTTCATCATATCTGTATCTGTGTCGTGCATCAGTAAAGTATTCACAGCGCTTTACTCGTCCCACATTTTGTTACAGCTAAATGGATTTGTTTCACCTCAAAGTTCTTCCCAGAATAACCAACAATGGCTACAATTTAAAAAGACAACATTTACATCAGCATTTAGAGCCTCAATGCTTCCATGAAGCACCTTTAACAGCAATTGTCACACTGATTTGTTTGCACTTCCTCCCATCCTTCTCTGTAGAGCTCAGCTCCCTCAGGTTACCTGCTGGTCCACAGCCTCAGATCTCTGCAGGTGTGAGGAGCTGTTGTCCTGTTGACACATGAACCTTTTACTCAGTCGGAGGTCCGGAGAGCTCTGCAGTGAATTATGACCGAGGATGTCTCTGAACATTACTGTTTTCATCTTTCCTGACTAGTCTCCCATTCCCCCTGTTGAAAAACACCCCCCACCATCCCATGCTGCCACCACCATGCTTTACCGTAGTGATGGCGCTGGCCAGGTGATGAGCGATGCCTAGTTTCCTCCAGACATGACCCTTAGCATTCAGACTTTAAACTATGTTTTACCAGAGACTGTTGTTTCTCATGGTCTGAGGGTCCAGGTGGCTCCAGGTGGGCTGTCACGAGCCTTTTACTGAGCAGCGGCTTCTGTCTGGCCAAACTACCAAGCAGGCCCGGCTGTTCTTCTGGAAGTGGTAAGAAACATCTGAGAGGTGGTCCGGTGGACACAGGATGAACCTGAGCTCACGTCTGAGTGCCACGGCAAAGCCTCTGAAGACTTACATACATCATATATAAATGGAAATAATTCAAAGCAAACTTTTTTATGGGGTACTATGTGACAAACTTTGAGGTGAAAAATAAATGTAATCTATTTTGACAAAGACAACAAAGAGCATAAAGAAAACGGTGCATTTAGCGAGGCTAATAAAGAATATTAGCATTCACAGTTTAGCAATCAGCTTGACGTCTTTTTAAAAGTGACTCTAAATATGTTACAAATGAGCTCCACTACATAAAAACATACTTCAAAATAACTACAATGTTTTCGTTATTCATTAAATCTTTGTTTTTTAAAACGGTTTTGGTTCCATGGGAGCGGCCATGTTTTTGCGCACACAATGCATTCTGGGACGATGACGTATATAAGTTGTGGGAAGTATCAGCTACGTAGTAGATTAGAAGGAGACAGTAAGAATGTAACTATATGTCATTAACATGTGTCCACGCCTCATGGACCTCTACATGATCAGCAGCTGTAATCCTGTATATATGCCACCTGGGTCTGGATAGGCTGTCCTTATGTTGTTTACTGCACATGATGGGATGGCTACGTACGCTAGCAGCCATGCATCCACCAGGTAAACTGTCCATATGAAGCACACCTGTAAGACGTTATGACTATAAGACTATAGACGACTCATTGATGCTTTTTGTCTGAACTGGTCAAACACTAAAGTCCCAGCAGGATAGCGGTCATGGAGGCTAACGAGGGCTGCCCACAGAAGGATGAAGACATACGGCTTCAAAGTGTTGGTGCACTGTGATGCAG
>VURO01035922.1:0-10248 GCA_015108175.1 Pelvicachromis taeniatus
GGGATGAAGGGGGCACTCCTGAGAACCTTCTATGACTCTGTGGTGGCATCTGCCATCCTGTACGGTGTGGTCTGCTGGAGCAGCAGCATCACAGAGAAGGAAAGGAAGAAGCTGGACAAGGTCATCAAGAAGTCCAGCTCTGTTCTAGGCTGTCCTCTGGACTCAGTGAGGGAGGTGGGGGACAGACGGGTCCTGGCTAAGCTGACATCTATGCTGGACCATGAGTCTCACCCCCTGCAGGACGCCCTGTCTGCCCGGAGAGCAACTTCAGTGATAGACTGATTCACCCTCGCTGTGCGAAGGAGAGATTCCGCAGGTCTTTCCTTCCTGCTGCTGTCAGACTTTACAATAATCACTGTTAACTCTACTTTTGTCACCCATCTCCTGTAATCATGTACAATACTGTATTCACCTGGTATTTATTTATAATCTGGTGCTTATTTATAATCCAGTGATGTCCATATACTGTACACACCCATAGGCACATATTGTATATACTTATAGGTGGCTGTAGGCGCTTTGGGGTGGCTGTAGCTCAGTTGGTAGAGCAGGTCAACTACTGATGGGAAGGTTACGGGTTTGATCCCAGGCTCCCCCTGTCTGCATGCCAAATATCCTTGGGCAAGATATTAACCCAAGTTGTTCTCCGATGCATCTGTCGGAGTATGAATGGGTGTGATCGGGTGAATGTGGTTGTTGTATAGAGTGCTTTGAGTACTCTGGGAGAGTAGAAAAGCGCTATATAAGAATCAGTCCATTTACTTATTCCACCTTGTACTTCTTAAAATACTTTAATTCCTATCTATCTCACATCTTGCTACTTCTGGCTCTGCAACAATGCAATTTCCCCATTGTGGGACAAATAAAGGTTTTCTTATTCTTATTCAGCAATTTTTTTGTTGTTGGAATTTTTACATATTTCCAAAAACTCCTATTCAACTGTCAGCATCAAAGCAGTTTGAACAAAACTTCAACAACTGACACATTTTCCAGTGCTCAGATCATAAATCAACTACAGTGAAATAACCAGTCCCAGCAGAAGAGCATCCCTTCAATTGATCCATCAAAGAAAATGTGTGTCGTGTGTGTGTGTGTGTGTGTGTGTGTGTGTGTGTGTGTGTGTGTGTGTGTGTCTCACTCTGCAGCCTCCTGCTGCTGTGTGTGTGCTCAGCCTGCAGTCCTCTCCTCTGCAGGTACGGGGAGGCTTTGGGCAGCGGCAGAGAAGAAACGTCATGAAGCTGCAGTTTGTACCAGTGAGGCTGATCGTCGAGCAGCGCCGACTCCATCTCTATCCGGATCTAACTCAGGTGAATGGATACAAAACATACAGAGAACACTAAGAATATACAGAGTATGTAGTAAGGAGATAGAGAGAATGAATAAAGAACTGGGAGCAAGCACATGGACCTGTTTTAACATTCTCAGTGCTAATTGACACTAGAATCACAAAGGGGGTCACTTTGACCCCTTGGTATTTTCAAATTCTGTTAAATAAAAAACTTTTCCTAAAATGGGTTTAATCATCTGTGAATTTGTGTGGGACACAAAAAAAATCACGATCACTTATACTCAGAACTGAAGGACGTCATTCTGACCTCATAGAAGTAATGTAACAGGGCACACTGGGTTGCCTAGCTACATGCATCATTTATAGGTATTTTGATATGAAGGCTGCAATAACATGAACCAGTGCTAGGGATCTATAGTTTGATAAATACTGAATAATTACTGCAGGACTGAACAGGTGATGAATGTGATGTCAAGGCAAGGTCAGAACTGAATCGTTAAAGGTTCTTAGTTTAATGAGTTTTCCCCATATCTCTTGTATTGTTCTGTGTTGTTCACGAGTTCTCACCTCTCCCAAGAACTGGCTCTCCTCCTCACGGACTCGAGCCTGGTCCCAGACTGTCAGCTCAAGCATCCGCTCTCTGAACTCACGTCGATGGACCGGAGAGTACATAAAGGTCTGGTTCCACCGAGGTTCCAATGACTTCTTCACCGTCTTTGTCCTCCGCTTACTCTTATCACTGTTAAATGAGGAAGGTATAATTAACAGCCAATCACAGGGAATAGTCCACTACTTGGTTTTAAAGGATACCAGAAGTTCTACAGTTTTTCAAGGAACCTCTGATCTATAAAACACTGGTTTTTGATTGCTTTTTCACCTTCTGTCTGGCAGGAAATAGATCTTGACGTATGGGTTCCGGGGTCGGCCGTCATCCCGAGCAGGAAGTTCTTTAGCTCCAAGAACGGTGACAATCAGTTGGTGGCCGACTTTATCATACCATAGCTTCACCTGTAGAACACCCACAACATCATCATCAGGACACTATAGTAATACAGGAGAAGCCTGGAGTATAACAAAATATGACCAAAGAAAAGAAGCTCCAGTCATCAGCAAGAGATACTCTGCAGAAAAATTTTGTTAGCAGTGAAGAGCAAAAGCGCCTACAAATTCAAACACGCAATAGAACCAATTACCATGAAACAGCCATAGAACCCAAGACCACAGAGAACCAGCTGAGCCCAGTGAAACACCAGGTGATTGGTATAGAAAACACACGAGAACCCAGTAAGATGATAACCATCAGAAAAATTTATAAACGTATAGTTGAAATGGAACCTCAAGGAACAGCAAAAGAGTCAAGACCCCTGGAAGGAACCAAAAGCAAAAGGTAGAGGTACAAAACAGAATCACAAAATTGCAGGGGAATGCAGGAGAGCCCGAGCATGAATAGAAATTGAAAAAAGTTGAAGTTATGGAACACAGCTAAAGATCAATTTTAAAGGAGCCAATATTCTTTGGAAGATCAAAGGACCCTACAGACAAGAACAATGCTAACAGAACTATACTGTTAAGTTCTTACATTTATATTGCACTTTTCTACTCTTACTGACCACTTAAAGAACTATAACTACAAGGCACATTTTAGATCTGTCTCTAGCCACATAAGCCGAATCATTTAGAACAACAATGGATACCCTCAGAAACACTAGAAGCAGAAACTTGGAAGACTTTGTTCTATGCTGCATTTATCTATAGCCTAAAAGACTGCACTACAGAGTAAATAAAGATGAACATGCACACGCTATCCTTTTCAACTTTTTACCTGAATCCGGGGAACCAGAGGATGCCTGTCCACAGTCTGAAAACACACATCACCATGGAAATGCTATTAACTGACAGCTGAGTGGCTGTGTTATGATGCAGTGCATGCTGGGTAACCTTACCGAGACCTGTCCAGACAGAACACTGGGGCTCATTGGAGATGTGACAGAGATGGATGGGCCAACTTTCTGAGAGTCAAAGGAACTGGAACCTGAACATTGAACAGACCACTTCTGAGTCAGCAGAAACTTTGGTCACTATCAGATCTATGGAAATTCTTCATGAACAGTTTTTCTTTTTTTTTTTTAAAGACTCACTGGAGTTCAGCTGGACATGGGCACTTTCCCCTGATCTGGAAACATCTCTGAAGAACACAGAATCAGCAACAATCTGTTAGTGTGACGTTCTAAGAGAAGAGAACAACCTCAGAAATATTTTCTGCCTCTCAGATTGATCAGAGACACACCCTATTGGTCGACACACCACCAGCTCCACCTGTGGTTCTTGTTTGGACTCCAGGATGATGTTGTAGACCTCATTAAATGTGGCTCCTTGAAGAACCCGACCGTTCCACTCTAGAACCTGATCTCCTAAAGCAGAAAAGAAGAAAAGATAACATTGTAGAGTCCATCTAATTCAGTTTTAGCAACCTCGGACTCAGTGAACAAAGTAACTAAGACCTATCAGGAAACAGTGTGTTTACCTGATCTCAGGTGTCCCACAGTGTCAGCCAGACTACCTTTCTTCACCTTAGTGATGAAAGCACAGAGACGACCAGACTCTGTCATCTTCCCACCGACAACCTGCAAACACAGAGCACCAAACTGTATCATCAAACTAGGAGAATGAAGAGGAGAGAACAACAGCAGAAGAAGAAGTAAAAAGAAAAGGCAGTAGGAAAAGTAGAACAAAGCAGAAGAAGGCCACCTTGAGTCCCAGCAGTGCTCCTGTATCTGCGGGAACAGTTCCGTCCTTCATCCTCTTGTTCAGCAGAATTCGACCAATCAGACGCTCTCCATCTTTGGACGGTTGCCATGTGACTGGCTGCTGATGATTCACAATGGGAAATACATGGTTACTTAGCAACAACCACAAACAACAACAGTTCAGCATTCAGAACATGGTTTGTTTGATGGACTACTGACAAGGTAGGGCGTTGACTCACCATAGACATGGGCGCAGGCTCGCCATGCCAGGAACCATGATCCCACCAATGACTACTGTCCATGTCTCCTAGCAACCAGAAGAGGTTAAAGGTGTTTTCAAACATATATACACATGTCTTCGGCTTGTGGGAGGAAGTGGGAGTACCCAGAGAAAAGCCTCAAATGTGAACCTGCAAACTCCACACAGGAAGAACTTGTGTGGAGGTCAATCTTTTGAGGATGCCAATGTTCACATTTTTGAGCGAGAAGATATTTGAAAGGAGTAAAAGAGACCATCTATGTCCGCTGTGAACGACTATCCTTGAACAGAGAAGATGGCTTATTACACCGTCTGCTATCTACAGTGCATTCTGAGATCCTTCCCAGTGATTCTGACCCATGCCTTTCTTTACACCTTGCCTCATGTGATTAGGCACATGATCAATAGTGGGTCAACGACCCTTCTAAGGGACAGCCCCTTCTAGGGTTTAAATACCTGGGACTAAGGTTGGGTGATATGTAAAAATTTTCCAACTGACAATTGTCAGTCCAATAACCGGCAATATATTTGCACAGGCGCAGACTTTTTGTTGGGCGGAGCAATGTAATCATGCATGGACTGATTTGCGCATTTAGAATTTATGCATTTTGCTTGGATGGAATATTTTACCTTCTTTTCTAATTTGTTTCAGTATTAATATAGCTACTTTTTGGATTATTCATTTATCTGAGATGCGCCAAATCACACAAAAAACTTAACTTTACATTTGAGATTTTTTTTTATGTTTGCTGGAGGAAACATGATTTTTAAGATAAATTTGTTTAATTTTGTATTTGTTGTTTGGTCGGGCGTGTAAGATGGAAAAACACTGGAAGGCCTGTAAACACGGTTATAGTGGAAAGAAGAAGCCAGTTTCTCTTTGTTTCCCTCCCCACCATTATGGTTTTTGTTATTTAAAAAAAATGTTTTTTTTTGTTTTTTTCTGAACAAAGAAAGAAAGAAAGAAAGAAAGAAAGAAAGAAAGAAAGAAAGAAAGAAAGAAAGAAAGAAAGAAAGAAAAAAAGAAAGGAGCCTTTCTTTCTTTCGTTCTTTCTTTCTTTCAAGTAAATGAATCGCTGCATTTGGGCACACTCTGAGGAGGATGGATTTGCTCGCAGCTGGAAGAGGGTGCTGTTAAAACAGCGCTATTATTTTTTTTCGTAGATTGTTTCACTTAGCTTCCAGCAACATTATTAGCAAACTTTCTCAATTCAATTCAAGTCAATTTTATTTATATAGCACCAAATCACAACAACAGTCGCCTCAAGGCGCTTTACATTGTAAGGTAGACCCTACAATAATACATACAGTGAAAAACCCAACAATCATATGACCCCCTATGAGCAAGCACTTTGGCGACAGTGGGAAGGAAAATCTCCCTTTTAACAGGAAGAAACCTCCGGCAGAACCAGGCTCAGGGAGGGGCGGCCATCTGCTGTGACCGGTTGGGGTGAAAGATGGGTAAATACTCATGGGTATACTCAAATACTCATGGGTAAATAAATAAATCACTCTTGTAAAAACGATCAGTGAAAGGCTCAGTCAATTGTCGATAAATTCATCCAATCGCCCAACGTAACCTGAGACTCTCCCACCATTTGGTTTTAGAAATGAAGAAACCTCTCGAATGAAACATCTTCAAAGAACTTAAGGTCCAGTTGCTTTCATTCCAAGCTCCTTAGACTATTATGGCCTGGATGACTGAGAACCTACACAGACATCCTCTAGGTACATTAACACTAGCATGAAAATTGTCGAGTAATGTTATCAATCAGCTGCTCAATAAGCTGAAGTTTTTGGCCGCAATTATGGACCATCAACAGGAAGAATATGAAAAACAGTTAACCTCCTGTAACCACACTTACTTACATATCAGTTCTTGGTTCTGGCTGAGCAGAACAAAGTGATGCTCCTGTAAATAGCCCATCCCTCAAAATAATTAAAAATGTATTTAAAATGTTAAAGCAGCAAATCTTCACATTAGGCAGAGCTGGTTTTAAACCTGGAAACCAGAATGTCAGTCATGTAGCAGCTCACCTGGCTCACCATCCATCATAGTTCACAGAATTTGTCTGTAAAAAGAAAAATATGACCTTGAGTACAACTTGGCTGAACTCCCATTATGTGACCACAATAAGTTTCACTAAAATCTGACCACTCCTCTAGGAGCACAATCGATTCTGGTGAATTATGGATGGACGGACTTCTCGTCGGTCGTTAAAACAAAGGTGCTAAAAATGACTGGTTTATAAACCTGAAAAAAATTCAACAATGGATTGAAAAAAAAAATAATTTAGTTTCAAACATCACCACTATTATTTTGAAAAAAGAATATTGTGTTAACTGTTGAAGAATTTCTAATTTTTGAGGGCTCAGATGAAGCGGATGGTAAATTAAGAGCTAATTTTTTAACCATCTGTGGTTTGCAAAATGAACCCATGGACCTGAACACAGAATTGATTTCCTCCTTTGTGCCATATGAGGCTCCTACTGCTTTTATTACAATCTTCAGCAGTGAAATGCAGCTGCATCATCTTCACATTTGCTCTCTGAATGTTCCTCCTGATTTTCATGTGAAGCTGTGCCGCATGTGTGGGCAGACAGTGCTCAATATCAGGAAACAAACATGCATGTCCATCATCACTCTGCCTCCTGTGTTGTAACCTGGTCCAAGCCCTCTCCATCCTTTTTCCTCATCATTTTGCTCCAGATTATTCTTAGTCTCATGAGTCTAAAAAATGCTGTTCTAAGGGTGCTCAGTCATTTTTAAAATTGCTTTTTAAAGTCTGTTTGTTCTGCTACTGTGGATATTCAGACCTTTTTTATGTTCTTTGTTTCTCTACCTGGAAGGCATCATCTCTTAATGTTTAGCCTCTCTCTGATATTTGGGATTTGTTGGATGGCCCATTCCATTTGGAGCTCCTTTCACTGCAGCTTCAGACAGCTTCAAATGCAAATGAAAGACTGGAAATGAAGGAATAAGTTACAGCTCTCTTAAATTTGAGCCCCCAAAACAGGATTGTAGATCAAAAATGACAGAAATTCCATAATGTTAATGAAAGATTTTTTCAATTAAATTAAAGCTGAGAGTCTGAGTTGCATTGTGTGTTCATTGTTTCATGTCAGATATATTGTGGTACCATATAAAAACAAAACAAAAAAAAACTTTCTAGTTTCATTCACTCCCTGTAGGTTACACAGGGCTCTCTGACATCACTCTCAAACAATATCACCTGAATGTTTTTACCTGAAGAAACTTGACAAAACTCTAAGTTCTCCAAGTTAAATAGCTTTCAAATGCTTCACTCACAGGTCTGCTTGGACACCATGAAGGACAAGGACGAGGCTTCAGGTGAACAAGAGGAAGATGAGAAAGAACCTGTGATCCATATAGCAGACTCACCTCCTCCTGACTGGGTTTCTTTGTGCTGTTTGTCCCGAGTTCTGCCTGCAGGTTGCAGAGCTGTTCATGCCTGTCAGTAATGAGATTATTGGAGTCCAACTGTCAAGTGAATATTTGTGCCTTCAGTGTTTACAGTTAGTTTGGAGAAGACTTGAAGTTGATAGAGGGGACCAAGTCTGGCGGACCAATGCGACATAAACTCCGGCCCCTTTCCACCAGATTAGAGTTGCTGAAACAGATGCCACAAAAGTTCTGAAATTTGGCAGGTAATCACCAGAAGTCTGGCTCAGCAGCATAAACAGGCTGTGTCACACACGTGAGCGGGTTAGTCTACTGTGGTGTTTTCTCCTGCAGCCTGAGCTTCTATTCTTGCATCTCTGCAGTGACTCTTGATAATCCAGACTCTCCGCTTTTAATCCTATTGAAGTACAGCAAAGATGGTGATTTGGAGGTCTGACAGCACCAGAGCGGCAGTCTCGTGTGCTCTAATTTGGATCAGATTGTCAAATGATGTCTTCAGGAGCTTTCCGGCTTCTCCAGGAATGTCTTTTCAAGTTTGGTGGAGGATGTGCTGGTTTTTGTTTTGGTCTGGGTGTTCTCAGAATGACGGTAGCAGAGATTCTGTTCTGCTTAGTCTCTTCAAGATTTAAGGGGAGGAGCCAAAAGTCATATGAGCGAATCAGAGCTCATGATCTCTGACCAGGTTATTTGTGGTCCAGTAACATAAATGCAACAGATTAACTCATCACCAAAAAAACCATCACTTTTCACCAGAACACAGGTCACAGGTCAAACTCACAGGAGCTTTAATAACAGGGAGCAACCCCTTCTGGACTTCTTCAGTGCCAGAAAACTCAACAGACCCTAAAAAGCACAATTTAACCAATATAATAATATAATCGACCAATGACCAAATCACAGAGAACCCTTCAAAGATACTGAAATTATATCATTGTTATTCCATCCTCAGACCTTCTCAGAGGAAGTGTAGCTGGTGGAGGAAGTGCAGCTGAAGTTGGTTGGAGGTGAAGGTAGATTCAGCTGTCAGGAGATTATCACACTGAGCTAATTACAGCAGCAGGCAGGCAGTGAGAGACAAAGCAAGCGAGAGAGAGGAAGAAAGAGACAGAGAGAGGCCTGTTTTTAGCCTGTCTTTTCTGGCAACTTTTGCAATGAGATTTATAATCTGAATACGATGTCATGCCAAGCACATTTGCTTTTCCAAGATGAGATTTATAAATTCTTGATAGGCTCCATTGGTTTGTGTGTTTCTTTTTTCTGTTTATTTATTAATTAGTATTTGTATTATTTCTGTTAAATGGTACATGTGTAATATGTCAATATCAAAGGCAGGAGAAAAAAAGTCAAAGGAAAAAAAAAGGGGAGAAAATATAATAATAAGATTATTAAAGCACAGACACACAAATCAATCATCTTCTGCTTTGCCCGCTTGTGTGTGTGTGTTCCAAAACATACTTGATAAACGTATGTGAGAAGGAGCCAGAGGCAGACAGAGAAAGATCCAGGTGATCAGGGCCACCCGCAACCTTCCAAAGAGTACTGAAGATGTAAAGCCACACATCTCAGCAACAACTGCAGAAGAAAGAGGGAGACCCCAGATGGAGCTGCCGTGACCAAAGGGCAAGCAGAGGCAATGGCAGCTAACCCCAGCAGAAGCTGGTCAACCTGGCATGAGCTACCCAGGCCTCAATTACCAAGGGAGCCAGAACATCCGGCGACCACGCCATTCACTCACTCACACATACCCACCCATTAAAAACACAAAGGCACACGTGCACGCAGGGCAGACAACAGTTAACAGCCCCCCATTGAGTCTTGGTGTTACCCACCACCCTCTGGGCAATACACCAGTTCCTCAAGGCCCTATGTGTATGGTGACATGTCGTGAGCTGTAATATATAGTGAGCGTACTCAAGGGTCATCACAGTGTAAAACCAGCAAACCTGCCCCCTTGTGTGACTCTGTTCTCTCTGTTGTGAGTTGGTACCTTCATATTTATTGTGATTTACTGAACTAACACCCAGTGATTTGTACCACCCAGTTTCCAGAAAGGTTAGACTGTGTAAATGTAAATTAAAAAAAATGCAAATCACTTAAAGATTTGCATTAGTCACTTTAGTTTGGGTTCAACTACCCGTTTATTCAAGAACAAAATGTGCTTCTCCAGTCTGTCAGCTTCTCTTGGGCGCAGCTCCGGACCGTTCTGTCAGTTAGGGACACTCTTTGAAAATACACACACATGCTGACCGGTAGATAACACACTTTGAAACTAAACATTTTCAACTGGTACTTTGAAACAAAACATTATCAGCTGAAGAGCTCGCTTTGTCACCTCTGACTGCTCTGCCGCAGGCCCGAGACCACGCCCCCGCCACCCACCCCCACCGCCCGACTGAGGCCGGGGCGGCCGAACCTACCACCCCCCCCCCGCGAGCGGGAGAGGAAATCCGCCACGACCATCTGCGTACCCGGCCTATGGACCACCCTGAACTTAAAAGGTTGTAAAGCCAGATACCACCGAGTGATCCGG
>VURO01035926.1:0-10293 GCA_015108175.1 Pelvicachromis taeniatus
TGGTATTTTCTTATGGTTTGCTTTCAGAGGAAAAAAATTAAAACAGTTTTGATGGGAAATAGTTATATTGATGTTCAACAGTGTCAAAACGTCTAGTAAGTAAAACTTTATTTTTATAGATTCAGAGGGAAAAGAAAGAAGACTGGATCATTAGCAAGTTGCATAGGCAGATTTACAAAGGTGAGTTTTCAGTTGTTTTTTGAAAGAGACTACTGAGTCAACAGACCTCAGTGGCAGAGGTCTGTAGCCCCCTAAACTCTGGAAGCATGTGTGTAGCCCCCTAAACTCTGGAAGCATGTGTGTGTTACTCCATTCCTTAAAGGGAGTAATATACTTATTTTTTGTGATTTTATATATGTACAGTGAGTTTATTTCTAATGGATGAATGAAAGTGAATTATATGGTGACTGTAGTTCTTGAATGTTTAAAGCCTTGTGGAGAATCTTTAATATCACTAAAGGATTCAGAGAAGCATTGAACTTTAATACTGTGAACCTTGACACTGTGAAATTTGAACCTTGATACTGCGAATGTTGTACAACTTGACTGAATTAATAATAGCTGATCTGAATAGTAGTTACTGCAGTGTGACACTACGTTACTGTAACTTGTGAAGGTTATTCTTAAATTGGTCGTGACATATAATTTGACCATTGTTTATAGGTCAGGTTTTTATATGGGACGAATCCAAGGACCAGTTCAACGATTCCAGATCCCAGAGTGTTCCAGCGGTCGCTGGATGGCGAGCCAACCCAAGATCCTAGGAGACGATACACATACACACTCATTTGCACATTGATGGACTGCAAATTGCTGCTGTACAAGTAGTACGGTAGGACAGACAATCACACACACACTTCCCATTGGACAGATTCTGTTTCAATACATTTGTTTGTCATGGGCCCCACCGGTACCATTTGGACTTTTTTTATTTGTGCACAACTTTAATTTCATCTTATTTCTATTTTTTTTGTTACTTTGGGGGGAAATTTTATATACATGAAGTTATTGTTAAAATATGTTGTAATTCATTGTTGTTAAAAGAAAAACTTTAAAAAACGCTTAAACTACTAAACTATTTCTAAGCCACACAGCTGTGCTTTGTCTGGGTTCTCTGTTTGTTCGTGTACCAGAGCTCCAAGAGGCGTTCTTTACTCTTCTGATACTAGCCCAAATTACTCCTTTACTAATCACCTTGGTTATTATTAGTTCATATTGCACATAATCGCCACAAAAGGGTGATACATAAGTATACAGCTCTAACATCAAAATATAGTTTGGTATTTAGTTATGTGTTGTTTTTGCATGTAACATATTGTTGTACAGTGAAACATGGTGACAAAAAAAAAAAATAGAAGAGCATACATTTAGCCCAATAGTGCAGGTTTTTTTTTTTTTCATCTCTCATTTCTCACTGTGAGCCATGGTAACCATTTAAAATGTTTAATACTCTAATTCCTGTTGAGTCACATAAAGCATTTGTCAGATCTGTGCTCCGTGTTTGGGATTAACGTAATCCAACCGTTATGAAAATTAAAGTTTGAAGCTTCATATGTTGCTCCTGAAACAAGTTTCTGCCGCTTTATTTTCATGTCAGACTACCAAAGAAAAAAAGAAAAACCTTCCTTTTTTTCCCCCTCTCCTCACCAATGAGTGAAGGGATGGTTTATTCATTTAATGAAAGAGCAGAGGATACTTGCATGAGGGAGAGTTGAGGCAGTGCGTTAATCCTCCTCTGTCTGTGTAACTACTGCTCTGGAGACCTCTATATGTCAGTTAGCATTATACTGTAAATACCTTCTCATGAAGCGGAGAGCTAAGCAGAGCAGACTTGTAAAATTTCCGCAGCTATAATAATGACCTGCATTAATGTTGTGCTAATTTGGTGCTTATCTAGTTCTTTGCCATCGTGAAGCTGTTATTGCATGGTTTAATCCACAAACTCATGAGCGAAACTCGGGAGAAGTAAGCCTAAACTTAGACTAATTACTAACTGACATCTCTGGGGCCGGCTGCAGGTGTTGGATAACTAACTCATTACAGGGTGTTTTTTCTCTCGTCGGCCCATATTAACAGACTCCCAGAGTCACTTAGCGTCCAGTGTTTTCCAGCATGTTCTTATATTCACTGTCTTGCATTCAGCTTGGTCTTCTTCTGGGTAATTACCTCATCTGTGAATTGAATTCTTTTTTTTTTTGGTGTGTTCAGATTTAATTGTAACTTTTAATGATTTTTCTGCTTGTTTTGACTGATGATTGCCAGTATTTGCTGCTGTACAGTTTAAAAGGCAAGTAGACTCAATGACCTCTCTCTTTCCTTATCAAACCACCTTAATGGTCAGTTTATAACTTCAACACACCAAAGATACAAATGGAGACATATGGTTTTGTAATTTTGTTCTACTTCAGCTTCCTGTGCTGACAAGATGTTAGGTGTATTATAATTCTTATTCTGCACATTTTATTTCGCACACTTTATACCGTGTTTAAAATGCACAGTATAAAGACGTGATCATTAAAATGTTTATCATTAACTGACAGCTGTGCTTGGCTACCTACCACTGCAGATTTGGTGGTAGGTAGAGACAACACCCACCTACCTAAGATGGTACTAAATACAGGATCAATGCAAATGGGAAATGTGGCTTAACTTGTCTGCCAAATGAATAAGGCCCCATTCACACAGCCTTAGAGACTAGTTGTGGCCTCATTTTTTTTATTCCTGACAAGATGTCAAGCAGTCGGTGTTCTAAAGAGGGCGATGTACCAAAACGATCCTTATGATTGCTTTGGTTGCTAGAAGATCCCCTGAACTGGGAAGATGGAAGATGCGGACTTGTCTAGAAACAGTTGTCATATATTCTCCGAACTGTATTGAAACTTCAAACAGTATGGTGCAAACTGAAATGGAGACTGTTCGAACTAAAAGCTACGCTGCGTCTTTTGCCACCAACCTAAAGCAACCACTCACGAATGGTTGGGGAAGACACTTTCCCGTGGTTGACAGATGGTCACCAAGAGGTCTTTAGACCTGTGCAATTGAGGCCTAAGCATGTTTATATGGAAGATGATGATGAACGAGTGGGGAAGTTATAACAATGGAAGATATAGATAGAGGATATGTTTATTGTCTATTATTGCATGAAGCATTACTTAAGCCTTTGTCAAATGATGAGAGGACAGCTCAGTTGAGTCTTCAGCGCTATAGGGTCAGAATCCTGTACAATAGATTAGTTTAGAAATAAAGTCCCCACATTGCTGTGCATTAGTACAAGCTCAAATTTCAAGCACACATCAAACTCCCACACATTTCTGTATGCAATAAAAGCTTGAGTGCATGTATAATTTGTGCAGTATGGAGAACTATACATACATTTCAAATAAATGTTTTAAAAAGCATAAATAAATATCAACTATATATTTCTATTAGATTATTATAGTAAAGCTGAAAGGGGTAATATAAAGCAGGTGATAGGCACCATGCCGTCCTAATTTCTCCACTTACAGTAAACTGACATTGATACAAGCTTTTCAAGTAATGTGTTCTGGCTCTGCATACTTTATATAGACATTGGTAATGTATGTCAATGTAAGGCTCCATTACAAACTTTTGGGTTGGCGGACTTCTGCCTACGTACATTGCTCTTACCACTAGGATCTGGATTTATTAGGATCTGGATTTATTAGATTATTAGTGGGGTTACAATGTCAAAAACATTGTTAACAGTGTTTGAGTGCTCAGTGTGAAATTCGCAAATGACCCAGGATCATGACACCATCTCTGTGGTTCCACGTTTGGTTACTCTTGTTTCCATGTCTCAATGTCTAGTCTCTGTCTCTGTCTCGGTATTAAACTTGTGTGTCTTATCTGCGTTGACATATTTCTCATGCTTCCTGTTTTATTTTGATAGTCCTTGTCTCGTGTTCAGTATATTGAGTTTGCTTCCCCTTTGTCTCGTTATGTGTGATTATTCCCAGCAGTGCTCTCCTCCTCTGTCTCATTCCCTGATTATCCTTCGTTGGCTGCGTCCAAATTCAGGGTCTGCATCCTTCGGAGGACCCGGCCTTTGCGGTCTATGTGGGCCGGGTCTTCCGAAGTTGAGAAGGCCGGAAGTGCGAGGCTTGTGAAATGGGACGGTCTAGCCTTCAGATTTGCGTCACCAGCTGTTCCCGCTCTTACCGCTTCCACCTCCTTGGTTTTACCGTCTCCGTTGCTGCCGCCAGTGGTGGAATTGGCTGGGCCACGCGATGAATTCTGGGATATGTTGGGCCACGAAGGATACACCCGACCCGTCCTTCAAATTCGTGAAATGAAGGACGCATTTGGAGCAGCCTTTGAATTGGGACAGCCTTCGTCGCATCGCTGTGATGTAACGGGCCTACAAATGCGGCCCACGTAGGATGCAGGTCCTGAATTTTGGACTTGTATTCAAGCCCTGTGTCTTCCTTTGTTTGTTGCTGGCTCGTCTGCCTTTCATCCCGTGTTTTCTGTCTTCCAGAGATTTCCATGCTCTCGTCTCAGGTTCTTAGTTTCTTTATACTTGTTTCTAGTTTTTTGCATTCTCCCGTCGCATTTTTTTTTTTTTTTTTTTTTAGCCCAAAATAACAGCTTTTTTGCTAAACATTCACCGGTATCTCTGTGCCTTCATTTGGGTCCACATTCTCTCCTCTCCACGCCGACTGCCTCATCCTATGTGACAATGGCTAACTCACACCAATGGGTCAGACCATATCTACAATGAAGGAACTTATATATCTATTTTTTTTGTTACTACAATGAATAACACTTTGTAGTAATTTAATTACCTTATCTTTATAGACAAGATGATGATTTTACTATGAATCCATATAGTTTAGTCACAAACCAAATAGGAAAAGCATATGTCAAAATAATCCTGTTGTACAAAATCAAGTCATAGCAGATTGTCCTGGATTAATGTGGTGTGAGAGCTAATCCACAGGCATTCCTCGCCTGTTAGAGAGCTGTGATAATCCCATATCAGACCATGGCTGTCCTAACACATGGCCCTTGTCTACATGATGACAAACAAATACAACGGCGTGAGAATGTATCAAGGTGACTCAATGTCATGATTGGTTAAAGCAATTTGGCACTGAAAAATAAAAGCAGATGATAAGGAAAATATTATTATCCTTTTTAAATACTTTTTCTTCACCATCCTTAGTATGTTGACACGAGAAGAGTAAACGGCTCTGCAGCATTCAACACGACGATAACATATAATCTCCCCCACTGTTGGGCTTGCACTCCTCTGGTATCTCACCATGCTCAGTATTCAAAGCATGAACAGCGTTAGATTACCACTCCTTCTGCATGTGTGTGCAGGGAGGGGAGGGTGTAACTGCCCTTTTCATTGGCCCTTATTGGTAATCAAGCAACATGAAGAACTCTCTGCCTGCAGAAGAGGAAAATGGCTGACTCCGCTGGCCCTCGACCCAGCCTCAGTTTCACACTGTGATTTATGTGACTTATTAGCGGGCCCCCACTGACAGGGCCCATCATCTGAATTATAACTAAGGATTAGGCCCCAGGCTAATGATAGGACCGGGAGGGGAAATCGACCATGTGTTTGGCTGTGGTGTGTTTCCTGTAAACCAGATTACAGGGCACATGCAGAGCTGCTCAAATGTGGGAGACAAGCCTGCACAAAAAAATCATGTCTATAAGCACACATGAAGATTAAACGCAGAGTGACACACACACACACATACCAGCGTTAAACCATCCTATAAGTAAGGGGTTTGCAGCTGTGCAGCTTAGATTATGAATCTGCATTAACCTTGCCAACCAATCAACTCCCTGTTAGCGTGGCTAAAGCACACGCACGCCTCGCAAACACACAGATGAGTGCAGATGGACTCAGTCCTTTAAAGCCTGAATGTTGGTGACACACCGGATATTCTCATTTGGGTCAATAGTTGGGTAGACATGGCTCGAGGCGCTTTTTCATAGTTACTCATTTCTACTGTTGTGGAGTAATGGCGCAGTTTGACATGGCCTCTGGCATTAAGACAATCCAATAACAGTACAGCAACCTGACGGATATTGTTTCATTTATAAGAAAACACATCACATCTGCTCCCTCCTAGGGAAGACTTTAATTCAGCTTGTGTGTGTGTGTGTGCTTGTGTGTGTGTTCTGTGTCCCAAATGTTACACACCGGAAACAGCAGAAATCATTGGAATCCCTTCCGACAGCACGCAACCCTGTCATATAATAAGCAGAATCAATACACCCTCGGTGTGTTATGGACAATATGTGTGCGTTCGCTTTCACAGTCAAACAATATTATAGATGCAGTTCCATTAAGCCATTACCAGTTCAAGGGCAGGGTTCGTAGAATCAATAAGAGTTGAACACATGGCGTTACCCCATAAAGAAGGTGATTCAGGGAAACTACCATTTCCTCTGTCTGTTGAATTTGTCACTTAATAGCAGAGTTTGAACCTCTTTCTGGATTGATTTTTTTGGTCCCTCTTCAAATATGTTTCATCCCCGAGGCTGTGATGCAATCCCACTGTGATATTTGTTACTATAATGTGTAAAGGATTTCTTGGACTGCATCAGTGAGCGAGGCCTTTTGATTACCAACAGGACCACTAATACGAATCCCTGTTGAACTAAGTAGCAGCGTTGAAGTTGAATCTCCAAGCGTGGATCAAAGAAGCCTCCTCCGCCTCCTCCGTCTCCTCCTCCTCCTCCTCCCATTTCCTCCCACTACTTGGGGTAGTCTAATGCTTCTTTGCCCTGCATTTTAACACTGCTGTAATTGGACTTGTTGTTTGTTTGTAGCTTCTCTTGTTTGTTTAGATTATGTTTGAAGCCTGGCTTAATTAAATAGCGTCCTTGCTGTCAGAACGTCGGAGCATGTGGAATTTTTTTTTTTTTTTTAAAGAGAACATCCGTTGTTGAGGAGGAGAAGCGAGGACGGTGCAGAATAATAAGTAATGAAATTAAAGTCTTGCTATGGAGAAGTGTTATTTTAGCAGGTGACACATGTAGAGTGAACAAAATAAAGTCATTTATTGTGCTTTTTTTTTGTTGTTTTTGCTTCTCTATCTTAATTAAAGTCATAATGCTGTTAAGAGCCAAAAACAATTATCAAAATTTTTGCTGCTAAAACAAAAAATGTAATGTGTTGAACAAAAAATTCAGGCTAAACGGAAACCTCAAACTCATTTGGTAAGTTTTGGCTTTTACTGAGTCATTTCGACCCATTTGAGCAAATCGAACTATTATTGTCACGTTTCAAATCTGCCAACTATTGTGGGACTCTAAAGTGTGTTTATGATTGAGTCTGGAGAACATAAAGGAAGTTACCAGACCATGCAGGCTAAATATAACATTCGAAGGGTGGTTTTTCCTTAGCGTCCACACACTTACATTTGGCTTTTCTGAGGGGTCTAATGACTTCGCTATGCAGTTTGTATATGCATGCAGGAAATCTGTTGACAGATGGGAGAGCGACCGAGCCAGGCCTGTCCTGTGAGATGGAGAAAAGTCTGATGACTCGTTTAGAAATTTCCCAAATGGGTTCCAGACTGAATCGCTGGTCTTGTTTAATGGCTATTGATGTTATTATTGTGGATGACTATTAGATCTTGCTGTGCCACTTGAGAGGAATTAGGGGAGAGTAATTTACCAACAAACAGTATGGGCGTGGCAACTCATTTTAAACACAGACCGCATCGTGCTTTTGCTCTGGCAAACGCAGCGTTACAGATTTTCTTCTTCTTCATGAGGTAACAATTTTGATTCTTTATTCTGTGAGCACGCAACGCACTGTGGAGCTTTGATGTCTCCACTGCACACATCTGTAAGAGCAAACTAGGCCACATCTTTGTTCTGTGCCAGCGCTCGTGCACCCCTCTCCACTAACCCTCATTCTTGCCAGGCACTAATGTAGATGGTCTGCCTGTGATAGATTACATACTGCAAGCCTGGGCGCTGCCAAACACCTACCCCGAGTTAACTGCAGCAGTCGTGTGAGGGACTATTTCCCTGCATTGTATCACACGTATTTGTACATTTGAATGTCATACTGAAAATCAAATAAACATCACTGTGCGAAATGTATCTCTCAGCCACACCTTATTCTAATAGGTTAAGACAGTTGACGGGCTGGTTAGGGCCAGCTGTCTAGGAAATGATTTTGGCATGTATTTTTCCACTGCTGTGTCCTCCCTCTGTCCTGCAGTCCAATCAATAAAGGCTTTCACAGGGCCATCTGTGTGTGTGTGTGTGTGTGTGTGTGTGTGTGTGTGTGTGTGTGTGTGTGTGTGTGTGCGCACAACATTTGTGTGTGTCAGAGAGGGAGCAAGTGAGATAGCAAAGTTACCGTATATCTTCCATTAGTAGCCTGTCTCTTTTTAACGCCGGTTTCTAATAAACGCTGGTGTGAAACCGTGTCACGACAAATAGACGCCAGTCTCCAATAGTAGCCGGGCAACCTTCGACCTGGAAGTTCCTTCGTGCTGTCATCTTCTTTTAAAATTTTATTGATGGTTGGCAAACAACTGAATGGTGCATTACCGCCGCCAACTGGTATGGAGTGTGACTGGAACGTTGCTCAAAAAAACCTGCGGGCTGTCCTCGGTCCTCCCGCGTGTCATCACTTGGCCAGCTGTTTCCAATCAGCAGTCATCTACGACCAGCGGCATTTAAGCTGGATGCCGCAACCATTGAAGTGGGATTATGACACTGAACTGGAATTGTCGGCTTGCGAACCTGCTAACTGTGATTTTCTGGTCTTTTACGTCCTCTCAAGGAGAGTCAGGTGGAGAGAAGTTTCGGGGAGCACCAACCGTGCACTGGGCTACCACAGACAAGGAGACACTCGGGAGCAAAGGAGGAGCACAATTGGGAACTGCATTATTTGTGAACTGTTGGAATACGTTTTGGAGCACTGTAAGTAAACGCACCTCAGTCTAATAACCGCACCTGGGTCCTCTTTCCCTCTCACTTCTGCGACAATTCCCTCTGAGAAGGGAATAAGAGCCGGTCTCTTTTAAACGCCGGGCCGGCCAGATAATTTTTTGAATAAACGCCAGGGCCACTATTGGAAGATATACTGTAAGTGTTTTGCTTTGCTTTTATTCACTTTGTGGTATTTTCTATTCTTTGGATTTCTGTGGATCCATTCTTAGCTGTTTCACTTGTGCACCTGCAGGACGCTCTCACATTTTGGTTTGTCGCAGATGCTGATTACAGTTGTACATGCAGTTATGAAAATGACTTTCAAAACATGTTTCATTTTCATGGTGTATTTCTCACTTTTTTGACTACATCTGTTTACGTCAGACTGACACTGCAGTCTGCAACACTTCGCCATGGCAGAAGACCATAGTTAACGGCCAGCTGGAGAGTGTTAGCGACACATGGCAGGTGAGGGTGTCGTTTTTGGCTTCATGTAGGCGCCTGTAATGTGAACAAAACTTGTCATTAAATGTACCTGCTATGGCTCGACAAGTTTGCGAGCCCTGAAGCCGCTTTTCACATTGAACCATGTTGACCCCTCCTCGTAGCGTAAGATCCTTATCCTGGCACTGCTGGTCTAAATGTCAGTGGTGACGCTGACGACTGAAATGTACAACAACAGACTGTTGATGGGCTTTTTCTTTGTTTGGGCAGTTTCCATTGTATTACGTGGGAGTCTCATACTATGGTTCCATAGAAGACGCTGAAATATGTTATATTCATAAGGCTATTCTTGGTTTGCTGCCATTGCACTTATAGTGTTCTGTTGCAGAGTGTAGCAACTCTGAGTAAACACCAAGCTAAACCTTTGTCAATGAATACAGGAGTCCAAGTATCGTTGACTTTTTACTCTCAGAATCATTTGACAAGCGGTGAAAACTGAAATTGAAAAGAAATACAAAATAGAAAAAATGATTGTTTACATAAATACTGCATTATGAAATAACTCAAAATATTAATTGACATGCTTGTATTAACTCCAGCAGCAGTGATTATCATCAATACAAACATCTTTTTACCATGTATAAATCCACCTTGACAAACTACAAATAAAATATAGTTTTCTAACAACTATCACTATATATGACTTATTAACATCGTCATCGTTAAATATATACACTTACGGCGTTGCCTGAACAATGCTTCCAAGTGGATGGCTGTGGATAAAGTCTTAGAGCTTGACCGCATGTCGCTCTCCCTCTCAGAGCAACCAGGAAGAGTCAGTAAACAGGAAATGACCTAATACAGGTATTCCAACAGGAAGTGAGGTCATTAGAACGTTAACCTTCAAAATAA
>VURO01035930.1:0-10210 GCA_015108175.1 Pelvicachromis taeniatus
CCTTCACTTGTGGTTGTGCCTTCTGACTAAGAGTAGTGGTAAGTTTTGTTAAATTACTTTTGGATATTTATTTTTGAGAAATACAGATGCTGAGCTTTGTGATTGGAGTGGTGACACAGAAAGGCATAAATTAGACAGTCGGTTTTTCACAGCTTATTTTGCAAGGAACAAAGTCAACGTTTTTTTGTTTGTTTTTTCCACTGCTGCTTGATTTTACCACCTTTGATTTCTTACATTGAGTATAATCTTATAGCTCTGACGTGTGACGTCTGTATCAGCCCGTTTAGAAGGTGAGGGTTGAGAAGGAAGTTTCTAATCAGAGCACAGGAACATGTCATAACAGGATCCTGTTCAACAAAAAATAGAGCAACATGGCTGCCCAAGACGACTCATCTCTTCCATCCACTCTGAGACAGGGAGCATCTTAGAGAGTATCAAATTCTCAGCAGGTTCCCCAAACCTCCTCTGCTGGCCTGCCCTCAGAACTTTGACTGACTTGTGGTGAAGGTTGATGGGGATTATTGATCTGCCTGGCGCGCGCCTGTGGTTACGGCGCAAGACTGACGACCTCACCAGAGGGATTTTTTTGGCATTCACGGGCCCCTGTCTTACATCAGTCGCTGGGACAAGGCTGCCATGGCTTCCACTGTGGACTGTTTGAGCTTGGAGCCAGGTGATCAAGACATTTTTCTATGTATTTAAATAATCAGACCCAAATTTAGGCAGAAGATAACAATAAACATATCTGATTGGCTTTTTGGAGAGGAGCCGTCGAAGTGAGTAACCATGTCTGCAGACAGCAGAGCCTGGGGGTATTTATGCTCTTGGTTAAATTCTCTGGTTAGGGTTTCTGTTCCAGTCGCGAACCACATGAAATAATCCTTGGTTACTGGAGAAGGATGTGGACACTGTGCTAATTATGTGAGATGATGATGTCAGGTAGTGATACCTACTACTGAGACACAACTTTTCCCTCTGTGCTGTGTTCCAACGTATATAACCACACTGCGGTGACCACACTCGCTATACGACCACACTCACATCCACATGTCGGACATGTCTGGATCCTCAGCAGCCCTCACACATCCACACACTGTCAGACGGGCGCTCACTTTATCATTCATACTTATAAATCATCACTTCGCCTGCAGGAAGCGCGGAGCATTTTATTTTCCAGTCATAAACCATAAAACCTGCCTCTAACACGAGTTATGATCCTTGGAGACAGAGAGGATGAATGTCTAAAGCAGAACCAGACACGATGGCGGGCATCCTTCGTCCTCCCCCCCCTTCCCCTGGCACGCCTCACGCAGCCATGGTCGTACGGTAGATTTTCCTAAAAAAGGTCTCAACGTGATCTAAATGTCACCAGAGCTGTATGTCATTCAGCAGCTAGCTGGATCACCGTGACTGCTCCAAATTACCAGTCCATTAGTTCTCAATTAACACTTGCCTGATAAAGTTTTAACAACCCTTCATCTGACAGAAAGAACGCACAGGGCTCCTTCATGCTTGGTTTCAGGCAATAGATGGGGCCCGGGCCCAAATTTTTAACATTTTACTGCCTGGCTGAAACCTATGGAAAAAGGCCTGTTTTACATGAATATTTGGCACAGAGTTTATCCTGTCTTATGTTCTGTGCATTCGGTTGCACTGCACCAGTTTGCCATTTTTCTGACAGTCGAGATGGTGTATAATTTGAAACACTGACATGAAGCAAAGGCACGGGACAAAGAGGGCTTTTGTTTGCGTGTTTGGTCGCTCTCCATGGTACTGACACTCACATTTTCACAGTAATTCCCGCTTCTTCTTCTTCTTCTTCTTTTTTTTTTTTCAGGCAGTGTGGCCAGTATCAAATTGCATAATCTGAACTAGCAGCGCTCATTAAATGTAGGCATTTTAGGTTTCATAAGTGCACTCTCTTTGAGCTTCACTTAGCAGCAAATGGTTTCATGGAATCAAATGTTTCCAAAGCAAGCTAAAGACACAGGCATGCTTTAATCTAGTGATGAATGGATTCTGGTGCAGGATGTCAAGGCTGCCTTACAACCCTACCATGTCTGTGAGGTTCTGGGCTGCTGCCTGGATGTGGCTCGCCTGCCAGCTGATCATTTCTTTTATTACAGGTCAGAAGACAAGTTGTCTTTTACGGCCCCCTCTCTGTGAGGGTGAACAGCTTTTCAGATCTGGCATTCATTTAAGGAGGAAAAGCTCTTGTGCAGGCCCAACTCCACTGAGGCAAAATGTGGGGTGTTTGGAGGCTGTGCAATAGTTCCACTAACATAATAAGTGCTAGTTTGGCTGTATGGAACGCCAAAAAGGCAGGCCCCCTCACTGCGGTCCCCATGGTTAAATTAAGGAGCCACTAGAGTGCGCCAAAGTACACAGTTATGGTTGTCACAGTTTGAAAATCTGAGGATCAAGCAGTGGGTGGGTGTCAGTGGAGAGGTGTCAGTTACCATCGCACCAAATTACTGACAGTTTTTATATATTTTATGGTGGGAGTGGGCTAAAGTCGGAGAAGATGGTCATCCTGTGAGACGTGAAGGTGGTCACTCCAAAGCGCTGAAGCCCAGATGCCGTCAGATAACAGAGGTTCATGTAGGTCAAAGGCTTCATGCTGGTTCTACAGCCCACACCGGAGAGCCCGTCGGCCTCGGTTTATCTTGGGACTAAATGAGAAATCAAGCTGCACGCACACACACACGTACAAACACACTCAACCCACAGCCCTGTTAGTGGAGACGGAAACATAGGACGATATATACAGCTCTGTGAGTGGTATGAGGCCCTTGAGGATCACTTCCCGCCTGAGCTGCTCCTCTGAAACGTTTGTAGAGGTCACGTAAACAGTTTGTATTGGGCTGTCAGTTGTGTGCGTTTGTGTGTATGTGTGTGTGTGCACAGTCCTTTGAGTGGAGTGGTTTTGTCTCCTCATAAACTCTTGTTTGTATTCCTGTCAGTTGATTGCATAATATAAGGAAGAAAATGCAGTCTGCCTTGTGCTGCTGCAAAACTACTCACAACCTGGTATAAAAATCAAGCGCACATCATCGCTGGCATCATGTTCAACCACCAAAATTTAACAGGGACAAAAAGCTCTATTCCACCCCCTCTTTAAACGAGTCTGCCTCGGCGCTGCTGTCTCTCCCGTGCATGGAGGACATTATGCTAATTTCCCTGGGTGTCTGGGTCCCGCTGCTCCTCCGGAGTTCATTATGATAATTGCTAGACATGGCTGAGAACGCTGAGAATGTGAACCTGAAACCAGCAGGAGCTTTTTCCACGCAATCTATATTCAGGGAAATCCCGAGAATGTTCCCCAATCTGGACCATAAAAAAAACACATGGGGATGCTGTAGATCTCCCCTCTCTGTCTCTGTTTCAGCTTGTGTACGTGCACGCTTGGATTGGCCCTATTATGTCTTGGAATAATATAAAACAGCTTCCCCTGGTTCTCCCTGTCTCCGTCTCTTGGGGTTTTCTCTGCACCTTTGAAATGCAGCCATGTCAGTTGCAGTAATGCGCCGGCTGAGTGTGCAGTTAGGGATGGGGGTTCGACACCGCCTGAGCCCCGCATCCAAAGACAATGTTGGTGCAGACGGAGCGGCAGACAAGAGATGGCGCGACCAACACGCTGCAGAGATCAGCGTGTTTCAGGGAGCGATCGAACCAGCGATGACTGCTAAGTGTGCACAGCCGATTAAGAGTGGACCGAGTGATGGCTTTTATTTTGAAATAGGTAGAGGAAATTGAATCCAATACCCAGAAAGTTAAGACTCTTTAATTTAAGAGCCTATATAAGGAAATGTAATTACCTGGCTATGTTTTCCCACTCCAGGTTTCCTCATCACACGGTTGTAATTTAATAAGTACACATGTGTACCTCAGAGTCAGATAAGCACAGGGAAGTCTTCTGGTGCCCCCACTGCACATAGACTACATTATTATTATTACTATTACATGATACCCCATGAGGCAGGTGAAAGAAAAACTGATTTTGTTGGAGAAACAAGATTCTGATGGGAGGGGGGGCGGAAAGTAAGTAACAAAAATCCTATTTTATTCTTAAAATAAACAAAAATGTACAATCACAATGCCAATTTCACTCACTGTTGTCAGGTCTGTGTTTCCCTTAAAAAACAAACAAACAAACAATCAAAAAACAAATTATGATCTTTATGAAACGTACCAGCAAAGTCTAACAGAGTCTCCATTAGATTGAGTTTCCTGACAAGTGTTCATGAGAAGGAGCACAACAATAGAAATAACGAGTAAACTTTACATAAGAGCAGGTACAATTCCTGGATATCATACATGTTGATCATTGAATAATACAAGGTTTTTTTTTTTAATGACAGTTTGTATGCAACATTTAAAAAAAAGAAAAGAAAATAAAGATGAACCTTTGTATTTTGAGGAACAACAACAACAACAAAACCCAAACAGAAGCAGATGAGGACCAGTTAGGGTGTCAGTGCTGCGTTTAGGTGTAAACAGTTTTTAAAAGACTTGTGAAGCAGATTAAATAAATTCCAACAGATGTGCATAGTATTTGGGAAACTGCTATAAAATCACAGCAATCTAAAAGGTTTTTGAATTTGTTTATTTATGTTACGCTCTAACGGCAAAAGTAGTTTTCGTGCTGGGCTGAAGCTGCTGGAGAAATGTGTGTGTGTGTGTAAGTGTGTGAGTTCAGAAGATCCTCTGCTGAGTGTGCGTGCAAATCTTAAATGAAAAGCTTGAAGTCTGATCCTTGGACAGGGCCATGTTTTTCTCAGCTTTTTAAAATTGGGTTATTATATTACCTTCATGCACTCGGTATCATTCTGTAAGAAAGCAAGAAAAGAAATGCTTTTTTTTTTTTTTAACAAATGCCAACTGCCTTGTGAGATCAGATTAAACTCCAATATAAATGGCTTGTTTGGCCAAGTGTTATCCATTCTGTGTGTGTGTGTGTGTGTGTGACTCCAGTGGCGTTACATCTCCACTGAGGACCAAAACCACGAGCCCTGCTGGCAGCCCGCCGCAAGTGCTGCTAGAAATAAAACAAGAAATAAGTGCTTTATGAAACAAACATACACAAGTCTCCCATATTTTTTGGTTACCAGTTTGCTGCCAGCAGCTGAATCCAATCACCACTCTGTTTTTTTTTTTTTTGGTTGTTGCTTTTGCACTTTTTCCCCTTCAACTTCAACACATTTTAGAATCTCGCACGGTAATTTTTAAATTCAGACCTCCGCTCACATCGAGCCCTCGGAGAGATTTTAGATTTAGACCCTTACTGTTGACATTAGCTAATAAAGAGGGTAAAAATCAATCCGGTAAACTAGTAAAAACTGGAATATAAATAAAAGCCTAAAGGAACACCAGAGTCTCTTTTGTTTCTCTGCAATTTCCTTTTTAACCTAAAAGAGAGAACGGGAGAAAATAAATACAAACCTTTGTGTGTGTGTGTGTGTGTGACACAGTAAGACAGACTTTTTCAAAGCTATCTTTTGCATATGATATGAAAGCTATAATAGACTTGGCATGTCAGAGCTATAATCTTGACTGTGCTTTCAGCCAGGCTGGGTATGAAGAAGAAAAAAAAAGAAAAAGAAACGCAGATATAGCAAATCTGTGGGATCAACCAGGGATTCTTCCAGTCCTGAGGAGTTCATGTATCACAAAATAAGTGAACCATAAAGTCTGACCTGCCTCTTTTAAAGTGGGCCATTAGGCGCGGTACCCACTGCAATCATCTTTGGGCTGGACGTCAATTCGTGTCTAAATGCACCATTTCTTATTTGGAAGAGAAAATACATAAGTATCTGTGTGCATGTCAGACTAGACAGAGCAAAGAAATCAAGCAGAATTTCCCCAAACGGATAATTATTTTCCCCCATTGAAACTCTCTTTAATGGTATGTTGCCAAGAGGCACAATACGAGTTATTGCTCAATAAATACCAAAGGTTTAATTCCGAGCCAAATGTGTGTCAACGCCTAGCGAGGATGTTGGGCTCCGAATGTGTAGAGCAGTTAAACTGAAAGTTACACCAGAAAAAAAATAATAAAAATGTTGCAATACTCTTTGGAAATTACATTTCATATTCAACACGATTTTAAATCTTTGGGTGCTACCAGAAAAACAAAAAAACAAAACTTACTTTTTTAAATTACCTATCAAAAAAAAAATCATTTTAACTTAGTCATATAGATGCATCAAAAATATTCAGATTACCTTTCTTTGACTCAAGTTTCAAATACAATACATAATTTATGGCTTTATAAGTTAAAACGAAGAAAACGCCTCAATCTACATCGTTTCACCCACAATATACAAGTTAAATTAATCGGTTTAAAGCTAAATTTACTGTCCACACCATTTAAAGTAACATACATGTTACTCTTATTACTTGCTACTCAGTGCTTAACTTGCATCTTGATATTGTCGTAGTACAAAACCCCCCCCCCCAAAAAAAAACATGCTCTGCAAAAAAAAAGCCTTGAAGAAATACAAACACTGTACAAAAGAGGCAGTCTTTAACAAATATCGTCGAAGCATCCCTTTAGCTTTGTGGACTAGAATAAAACTGAAATAGTGTCTCATCCACTTGGGCCTAGTAAACCAAAACTGTCTTTTTCATTATTGCTTTGAAACTGACTCCCTTTGTAGCCCCACGGTCTAAACACATTCCAGGAGGACAAGTCCACACACGTTTGGTCTCTCTCGCTCTCTTTTTTTAATCTCAACCTTAATTTCCAAAGGTAGAGACAGCTGATGTAAGCTCAAAAATCCCCCTTTTTATTAAAAAAAAAAAAGGCTTTGTGCTTTCAAACCATGACATCAGTTGACTTCTTATCTCTCTGCCTTCTTCAATATGGCCTCCAGACTGCTTCATCCATGCGGCCTCCGGGGTTGAGTACAGTTGGGGAATTACTGTGGCTTCCGTCGCCATCCACCCCTCCCTCTGTCTGGCTGGGCAAGTTAGGATTCACCAGGGATGTGCCCGTGGAGGCGCTAGTGCAAGGCGGGATCATCCGCGACGGCGAGCGGTCCCCGCCGGGAACCATGGAGAACTGGTACGTGTTGGAGGATGTCCCGTAGTAGAGATAGGGCGTGCTGCTGGTCTGGAAGGGTCCGCTCTGGCTCTGGGTGGAGCCCGGGTACGGAGGGGGAAGGTAGGTGTGGTAGTGGGCGCTGCCCAGGGACATGGCCGAGGTGACGGGCGGGGTGTAGGTGAAGGTTGCCGGGTAGTGCATCCGAGGGCTGGAGAAACGACTCTCGGTGAGGGAGGAGAGGCTCGGGAACTGGCGCTCGAACTGACCGGGGAATGGGCTCAGGTCGGAGGAACCTGAAAGACAAAAAAAAACACAAAACGCACAAATACGTGAATTTCGTGGGTGTCTTCTGACATCGACAGCAAGGATTTATTACGGAACCTAAATAATCACACATCAGCTTGTCAGTTGTGATTGCGCTGAATGTGGTTTGGACTATTAAACCATTTAGCACTTTGTCTTGTAGAGTAATTGAATTTAACGAATACGTCTCTTGAGAAATTAAACAGCAGTAAACTGAATTGTCTGTGAACCAATCTGAAGAAGCTAATAGATTTTGCGGGCACGGCTGCCGAGCAGCCTTCATCTATCAATATTAATAATGATATATCGGTGAACTTCACTCAGCTTTTTTCAACTACTTCTATTCGGTTTCGATGAAGTTACCAAACGAACATCAGCAAAGTCCCGTGCGAGAGTGTTTACACCTTTGCATATTTATGTTTCTGTGAGTGTGTTGGTGCATGTTTATGTGCATCTGTGCAACTGTTTATGCATGCAAATATATCTGTGCGTGCGTGTGGTGGTGGGGGGGCTGTATGTGTGTGAATACTGTATGCACATAAAAAAAAAAAAAAGAAGCAGTTGGGATGAATCAGGAGCTGCACATGTGGAAACACTTTGAGCAGAAACAGTTTCCATGAGATCCATAATGAGGCAGGGCTGAGCTCTGATGTGGCTCCTCTCCTCGCCTCCCATCGGCTCCAGCGTGTGTGTGTATGTATGCGTGTGAGTCTGTGCGGGCGCGCGCGGGAAGAGTGTGTGTGTGTGTGTGTGTGGGGAGGGGAGGGGGGGGGGGATGAGAAGGAGCTGCTCCATCTCACCCTTCGTTCCTCTTTTCGCTTCATCCCTTTAAAAAATACCCAAAAAACCACTAACTGGCTGCGGCGAGCTTCGCGCTGGGCGAAGAGTTTAAGGAGAATAGGAGGTCCTCCCCTCCCCTCTCTCCCAGTCTCCCTCTCAGCGGTTTAGTCCAGCCATGGCGCTCTTATCATAAATCACCAGGCGTCTTCTGTGTCACCATGTCTGCTGCGAGAGGACAGGGGGTGGTGGGGAAGAGGAGGGGAGGTGGGCGCAGTGTTTATGTGCAGGGAGGGATTGCGAAGCCGGGTTTGACGCTGCAGCGTCAGATAGCATATGCTGCAAATTAAGGCCTTTAAACTTCCTCTTTCCCCCGAGATCCGTTTGATTCTAATAGAAATAGTAGGCGATTGTCTCTCTGCTGCAGAGGGGCAGCGTGATCTCAGACGTGACCGGCGCTGTTCAATAAACTCACTGCTTCTAACTTTAGGACCTATTTTTGTGCTCAAAGGTCCCTGTGATGATGGGCCAGATCGAACTTTATCAGTCTAAATGAAACCAGAGTGTAAACGGCGTCTAAATGTTTGGAAGGATTTTACAAAACTTCGCTTCCGAATGAGGTGTTTGACTTGACTGATGAACTTTTTTGCAATTGCTTCTGAGCAAATGTAACATTTTGACACACGAGCCGGACCGTTTAAAGGAGGGCGGAACGCCAATAGAGCATCCATATCAGCTTCTGCTCCCGCTCGTCGGTATGTTCTGCGGCGGGATACGGTTACAGGGCCGCCTGGCGAGGTGTCAACACGATCTCTGGAGATCTGAGCGCCTTAGTAACATCACTTAGGAGGCATTAAGCGCTTGAGGTGTGCGAGTGGGTAAAAGTGGGGAGGCGAGCTTTTGCCCCGGTGCCAGTGCACGCGCTTTGAGAACAAAGCCCGACGCTCTCTAGATGAAAGCTGAAGTGAGCGACCAAACTAATCAAAGTTGACAAGGCAGCTGGCTGGATTTTAAACCCTTTCTAATGCAGAGTCACACGGCTGCATCGCTTAATCACTCACCCTTGCTCGGGGCACACACACACACACACATGCACACAGAGGAGGGTGTAGTATGTTAGCACAAGGAAACAGAAAGAAAAAGTAGTGTAGAAAAAAAACCCTCTCGTGGCAGCGAGTCAAACAGGTGTACGGGGCAGAAACTGGTCTGGTGGCGTGTTGGGATTTTAAAGGAGCTCTTACATTAGGGGAAAAACAGGGACAAATTGGAACACAGATGCTGCCGTTACTGCAAACAGACTGGCTAATGCAATTACCCAGAATGCCTTGAGAGAGTGGCACATCGCTGTAAAGACACTTTATTTGTCAGTCACGAGCCTGTTATTATCCCTGGGCCTGTTATTACCCATGCTCCTCTGGGATCAAAGGCTCTGAGCTTGGAAAAGAAAAAAAAAAGAAAAGAAAAAAAAAGGAAACAATAGTTGTTTTTTTTTCCCCTCGACTGTTTGAAAAACACCACGCAAAGCGTTCTCTGGAGAGACGGTCGGACAACATGCCTCATTCCTCACGTTCGCCTGAGAATGAGCTTGCTTTGCTGAATTATTCTCTCTTAAATAGCGGCTCATAGCTTTTTCTCCCCTCTTTGTATATGTTTCTGCTCTTTGACGGCGTGTGTGTCTGTGTGTGTGTGTGTGCCTGCCCCCCCCCACCTCCCCCACCCCCTTTCTCGGTGTAAGAAAAATGCTGCAAACTTGTTGTAAAATGTTGTAAACTAAATTACTTGTAGCAGATTAAATGACCCTGACAGTACCTGGCAAACGTCTAGGCACGTCACTGATGGCAGGCAGACCTGTGCCTCGGGTGGAGGAGAGGGGGGTGGTGGAGTGGACCGAGGGGGACGCCATGGGACTCAGGTAGGATGGATACGTCTGTTCGTACGACCAGGGAGGAGAGGACTGGGACTGACGAGGGTCTGAAGGGAAGAAATGGAGGGAGAGAGGACAGAAATGGAAGTGGAAAAAGAAGGGGGGGGGGGGGGCAAAAAAAACAACAAAAAAAAAAAAAAAGACAGAAAAAGAAAGAAAGG
>VURO01035932.1:0-11496 GCA_015108175.1 Pelvicachromis taeniatus
GTTTTTTTTAAACTACATGAGAAAAGACAGAAGCTCTAAAAACATTACTGTGAGAAGTGGCACTGAAACCCTTGTATTTGGGGGAAATTGACCTGAATTCAGCCCTGAGACTGCTCAGTCATCTTGACTACAAACACTGCAAAGAATCAACCCACTGTGCACATATATAACTTTTATTTTGTGCGATGTACGCTTGCGTGTCTGTCGTCTTTCGTATTTCCCTTTCTGTCGTTCTTCTCTCAGAACCTTTGGATTTATTTTTTGAAAATGAGTGCTTTTCCGGTTTTCAAATAGATCTGAATCTAACATAAGAAGCATTGCAACATGTGTTGCCGCAGAGCAAAACTTCACAGCATATAATCTGATGTTTTACACTATACCATATGAGATGAGTCGACTGCTTCTGAACACTCATTGAAACATAAGGCAAAAGAACATTCACACCGCCTATGCATGTATCCCAGTTCACACGTTTGCACACGTAGCTGGAAACAAACAGATTTAGAGATGAGTAAGAGGCGACTTAAGCATAAAGTCAGTCTTTCTTTTGTTGCAGAAAAGGTGGAAAGTCTGAATACTTTACAGTGCTTAGAACACCTTTGCAAAGGCGACCGTTTCAATATATAGGAACTGGTTTGGGCATTGCTGCTTTTGCTGCCAGGCATATTGACCACAATGCATTTAAATGGCCTGCTGAGCACAAAGCATTCAGACTCTTGTTAATATGTAATTCGCTCTGAGGACAAACAGACATGAGATAAGAGCTGAAAAACAAAGGGATGACGGCAAAGAAGGGGAGGGGAAGTAGAAGTGCAAGGAGCGCACACAAATAGAAACAAAGACAGAAAGAAGGATACGAGGAGTGGCAACAGTCGGAGGCGAGAGAGAGAGAAAAAATGACTGGTAAACAGAGAAAATAGTCCCAACATATGAAATGCACTTTTAATGAACCCCTTCCCAGTTAGGCCTGAAGTGGTGGTGATGTATGACATCTAACTGATCACTGTTGGTCTCCTGAGCAGATGACCTCTCTCCTGTGAAGCTCTCAGCCCTCCACAAGAACCCGATTTAGCTCTTCTGCCTCACCACAGCCGCCCGAATAAACGAAAAATCCACCCAGCCGCATTCACAAAGAAGAAAAGAAGGACACAAGAAGGACAGCGGTGGACTACTGAGCAAGAGGCCTGAATACAGGGTGTTCTAAATACAAGCAGGCCACTAACATTATGTGGGACAGAACAGATTTTTTCCTTACAGTAAATGTCACGCGTGAAAGCCCAAGATGAATTCAAGCATGTGGGTTGACACATACTGTAAAGACATCTACACTTTTTTGTTTCCTTGTTGGGACCTGGAGGAAAGGATCGCTTTCATGAGCGACTGCTTACAAGAAACCCGAAATTGTTACAGTACCTCAGCAAAAGACTAGATAAGACTGTCTCAGAGATTAAATCCACGCATAGCGAGCTGAGACGGCGTGCGCGCTCTGCACAACATCAAGACTTTTCTCCTTTTTTTTGAAAGTGCGTGCGTGCTTTTTGACTTTGCGCGCAGCGTATCGTCACATTCCCAATTCCTCAGTGAGTGTAACAGCTCACTAAGCAGGGTATCACCATGCAAATATGAGAATGAGAAGAGAAGAGTGTGAAACCCTGCAAGTGTGACACTGAGAGAGCATGAGAACTAACGGGGCTGTTCAATTATTTATAAGCAGAGATTGTCTGTTTATCAAACTGACGCCTGGAGCGTCGGCCATGATTAGACTCAAACAATGGTGGTCTTCACTGAACACTGCTGAGCCAGCTTTCAAGACACAGACTAGATATGAATAAAGTGCAGACAGCATCAAAGTGTGTGTGTGAGTGAGTATGTGTGTGTATGTGTGCTTGTGTGTATAAATAGTTTTTCAGTGTTGGTTTTCACATTGTTAAGAATGGAATATTATGCTGTAAAATATCCAGTCATCACTTATGCAGCTCTCATGAATACTTCATGTGGAAACTAATAGTTGTTGAAAAATTAACACACAGCATCCTTATAGCTGCTTAGACCTCGACTGTAGCATACTGTAATGTGTTAGATGCACCTGTTCAACTGGCAGTTAATGCAAATATCTAATTAGCCACCCAAATGAAACTCAGTGCACTGAGGCGTGTAGACACGGTCCCAAAACTTCAAACAGATCATCGGATCAACTGCTGATCTACTGGGTTTATTCCCCACAACCAGCCAGCACCGGGTTTTACAGACAACAGTATGAAAAAATGAAAATATCCAGCGAGTGGTGGTTCTCTGGGTGAAAATGCCCTTGTTAATCCCAGAGGTCTGAGGAGAATGGGCGCAGTAACACAAATAAGTGCTTGTTACAGCCAAGGCATGTAGAAGAGCATCTCTGAACGTACAACACATTGAACCTTTGAGTAGATTGGCTACACCAGGAAGAAAACCACACCAGCTACTGCCACTGTCAGCTAAGAACAGGAAACTGCGGTTACAATATAACAGATAGAAGATCTGATAAATCAGCCATTATCTGCTGTTTGTGGTTTAATGGTGTGAGGGATGTTTTCTTGACAAACTATGGGTCCCTTTGCACAAAACAAGCATTGTTTAAATACGACAGTCTGCCTGATTATTGCTGTTGATGGTGTCCGTCCTTTTATGACCACAGCATGTCCAACTTCTGATGGCTGCTTCCAGTAGGAAGCACACAGCATGTCTTAAAACTCAAATCACATGAAACTGGTGTACAATGTACTGTACTCAAATGGCCTCCGCAGTCACCTGAGCTCCTTTGGGATGATATATGCCCTGGCTGTAAAGTCTTTAAAAGCCTGTTGAACTTGTTTGTTCACATTGTTATTTAAGAGTCTGCTGAGATATCTTCTTTAAAGTGGCAATAAAACAACTTTTACCCACTTGCAGAAAATATTCTTGCTTATATCAAACCAAATTCTTCCAGCTCCTTAAACAACCTGCAGAAACAGAATATGCCGTGCATCCTGTTGGAGTCCCTTGTTTGTGGGTTTTAATTTCTATCTGCAAAACACTAGCGAACTTTACATTATTATTCACTATGATGTTATATGTTACACTTGATTTATCGGTTCAATTACTGAGAGAACGACTGCTTTCTGTTTGGCTTGATGTTTGCCTTCCTTCACCTGTTGCTTGTTTTTCTCCACTTCACACTGAACAGCTTGTGTACAGTCAGCTGCTGTGATCTCGTGGGCTGCCTGCAGCTTCTCTGAACTAACATTATTTTGCCTTGAGTTGAAAAGTGGCCATAAGCTGCACCGCACACACACACACACACGCACTGCACGGGCGGGTGTTGATTTTCAGTGGGATCTGCAATACCAGCAAAGCTTTTTAAACCTGTTTCTCAACCCTGGCATCGAAATCTCATTCATCGCACCTTCGAAGAGTCTTCGGATTTTACAATGAAAGATTGTAACCTCTCCCTTTTTTTACGACGTGAACTAAGACTTGCTCTGTTGTGTGCGGTCTTTTCAGCAGGGCATAAATAAGTGGCCGTGTGAAAAGCTGTGAATCTAAAGGAATGCCATGAGCTGTGAGAAGAGAGCCATTATGCCACAGGTGGACTCTTGAACCGAGGTGTAACAGTTTCCTGCACGAATGAGACGTTTTGTTAGGGCGGAAATGAGTAACGGAACGTGGGAGATCTGAAAATGGGCTCTGCAGGGAGTATAAGATGGGTGGTATGGCAGGATATGGAAGGCAGGGAGGGAAGAGGCGCTGAGTTGTAATGGGGCAGGAGCCAGATGCTCCAGTTTCCTTGACAGAAATGGAGGTCAAATGCAGCTTTTATGTGAAGGCAACACAGCGAGAGAGAGGCATAGACATAGAGTGAAATACAGAGGGGAGGGAGGCAGCATCATGACTTTAACTAGTGGTGAGGGACACTGTTTTTGAGCACACCGTGTAGAATCCCATCTTTCTAACTACAGCAGGGAAGGATAAGACTGTGTGGTGTCTACTTCCAGGATAGATGAAGGGGGGAGTAATGGGGTTTATGAGGAGGCTGAGAACATTAATAGGTGTAAGTGAGAGAGAAGGATAAAAATAAAAACATATGTTAGGGTAGATAGAGCTTATGAAGCACTAATGGATAGAGAGACTACACAGGGAGGACACATGATGAACTCAAATGGTCCATCTGGGAGTGTGGGCCTCACCTATTCCAGGAGAAAAAGGGGCATAAATATATATTAGAGATGCAGCTATTAGGCAAGGGACTCTAGATGAAAAATAGCTTTTGTATGTGAGTATTTCAGCTCGCACTGGATAGCCCGTGGGCCCACGTAATGATTTTCTCTGAGTAGAATATGCAGTTGGGTAATGGGGGAATATACATCACACGTGCTGTTGTGAGGGCTTCAAAGGAGAAAGTGGCAAAAAGGGCCGATTTTAGGGTTTTGTTTAGAGGAGAATGGGATTAACAGACAGTTGCAGGGAGGACCGGGAACTGAAATGATGCAGCCAATAAAAGCAACCGCACGCCACGCTGAGCAAACAAGAGACTTCAGAGTCAATAAATCCAACATCGTCACGAGCCAATTTCCACAAGCTGGCAAGCTACAACTGTAGCGAGCAGCAAAGACGAGTGTAAACATGTTAGCATACACAAAGGCAAATTGAACAGTACTCTGAATTGGGCGAGTATTTGTCTAATCAAATGTAAAGATAAGGCTGGATTTGAATGAAAACACCCAAATACACCCATGTTACCCCAGCTCTTGGGACATTTTTACCCTGTTTGCGGCACTCACAAGCCCACTGATACCTTTTAAAGACATGTTTACTTTAGAATCATTAATACATTTATGGTTTCGTACAACAATCGCAAACAAAACAACAAACAAAAGGAGCTGGGCAATTTAAGAAGAGGTTTGATATGACCTCCAATAAACTGTATAAAAAAGATGGACATGGCCCTTGTGACGTCACTGCCAGCATTGACTTAAACCACACTTTAGGTTCTTAGCATGGTTAGCATGCCTGCATTCAGAAGTTGTATGAGTCCACCCCACAGAAAGAAATCCTTGCTTTCTAGTGCTACACCTCCATTCACCAAAGCTGGAACACAGACAAGCCGCATTATTTGTCATGTAGTCTGATTAAAAATGCTCCAAATGTCACCAGCGTCACAAACACGGTTCAATCAATCAGCAACAAAAGGCAGACTGTACTTCCTAAGGAAGAGAGTGAAGGAGATGACTTCAGGCAAAAGGAGAGAGCCACGGGAGGACAGGAGGAGCTCACTGCCAGCTGACTCACCACTCTCTGATCTAAGTGCCTTGAGAAACAGGACCTGGAAATGTGTTATTCTCAAGGTGTGTGCTTCCTGTAAGAGAGCAAGATGCTGTGACGTGAGACTGCATATAAAGAGGTGTATAAAGAAACAGCTTCTCCCTACTCCCCTGAGGTTCATGTACACATGTGTGTGTGTGTGTGTATGTGTGATCTGCATATAGATATCTGTCTGGTAACCCATCTGCCCCCCCGTGTGCTTGATATTCAGTCATGAGCCTGCCTCTGTCTGTTGAACAGCGTGGAGGGGCAGAAAGAATTTAGCATCAGGGCCTTCAGGCGTCTATGACAAAATATTGTTTTGCTTAGGAGGCCAGCCTGAGGCGGTTAAATCAAGCATCATCACATGCTTTTTATCCGTATTCATTTGCCCTGCACTGAACTTAAGAGCCTTCTACAGTAACAGCTGGCCTTACCGCCTGTAGAAATAAGACTGGAATGAACCAACATGTTAGCTACTCATTTATTTACGGGGTTACCCTTACGTACCCATGTGTCGTCAAACCCCTCCGCTAAAGCTTGCTGATTTTTTAACAAGACCCAGTTTAATCGCCCATCTGTTTATTAAGAGGTGAAACATCTGGATTCGAATACCCCCTGAATGAAACGTTTTCCAGCAATGCTCTCTAATTCAGTGAACCAGCCTCGACCGAAATCACGATGAAACGGAACCAAAACAGCAATTGAGTCCTCTTTTTCACCCCCATCTCCGCTTCTCAAATAACTGAAGCAAATATCTCTCCGCTTTCTCGCTCTTTACCCCCGGCTGCGACGCATTCCCAAGAGAGCTGGCTTTTCTTGTATTTTGATGGGCTCCTCTGTCACATAATTTGGGGTTTTCTTGGAGAGCTGGCTTTAAAGGTTTGTTCCCTGTTATCACTGCTAATGAGAAAATGAGCAGCGTTACACTGATGTGTTCCACCAATTTGAATGTAATGTGCTGCCTGTAAATAACACACAACAGAGGTAGATGTGCACCTTAATAAGAAAAAAAACATGTTTTGGTGTCCATGCACGCATGCTCTTATCTTTTTGTTCTCTGAAGAGGAAGCATATACAGGTTTGCAAGCTGAAGAATTTGATGTCTTTAGCATGCAAATATAAATGCATTGTGTGTTTTATATATCTTTTTTTAAAGGAGGTTCCCTGTCTTTGGTACGAGCAAAGCGAATAAGCAGTCCAATAAGACCCCAGGCATCGATCGCTCCTTCCCTTCATTCCAAAAATACTCCTGTGCCTCCACGGTGGAGGGAACAAGATGTTCCCATCTTTCACTGCTTTAAACTCTCAATATGTAATTGCCAATCACCAATCCATCCAAACCTTCATCATTCCCTTCTTTCACCCTCTCGGCTGTTTTTTTTTTTTTTTTTGCCTTTCTTGGGTTTTTTTGCATTGACATGGCAGCTGGTTGCATTGAATCATCTCAGTGTCTTGCTTCACTGCGTCTACAAACCTTTTTTGGCAACTACAAGCAGCCCGGCCAGCCAAGGGAGGCTTTTGTTGACTCTTTCGCAGACTGTATTAATATTTACCAGGCTCTGAAACACAGGCAGACATCGACCATGAGGCGATCCCTTCGTGTTGCTTGGTGGTAAGCCCGGTCTTGTTTTTCGGATTAAAGCATAATCCAACCAACCAGATTTAGCAGTGTTTAAACATTGCTTGCAGTAAGGGGTGGGTGTGGGGAATGGGGGGGGAATCCCCACGTTGTTGGCTTCTGTTCAGCTGGAGAATTCCTTAAAAACCAAGATGATCGTAGGATTTGAGTGACGCTGTATGTTAACCAGTCTGAGTAGCAATCTCACTGGGAATTTTCTGTATACACTCTAGATGGGTTTTTTTTGTTTGTTTTTTGTTTTCATTTTAGCTTTCTTGCACTGAGTTGGAAGCTTTTTTTATAAAAGGGGAAAAAAAACGCCGTAATACATCCCACACACAATGATGATCTTAGACACCATCTTTAACATACTACTTTCTCGCTAACCAGAGTGCAACATTTCAGCCTGCTCTATTGATTCAGATGGACATAGCAAAATGAAAAATATACATAAACTCATAATACTTTCGAAGTTTTCCCTCGTGTGCTGACGAACTGTCAAGAACCGAGCGAAGGTTTAAAGTGTGTCAGAAAAAGGACTCAAAATGTGCACCAAACACAAAATAAAACTAGCAAATTTGAACATATGCAAACATGGCACGCAGTTCCCAGATGACACCTTCATCACTGTGGTTACAACACTGTGAAAAATCAGAGCTGCGTATGCCTGGGAGACAGAAAAAAATCAATACACAGTTCCATGTATTCAAGCACCCTTTAATATTCACTGAATGTAATCTGAAACCAGGACCTCATAAGGTTAAAAATACCAAGATGAGGCGCTGAAACTTTCCTGGTGCTCGAAGTAGAATTTCAGCACTGGCACCAGCAGAGCAGTTGTTTCACAGAGGGACAGCTCCCCAGCCTTTTTCTTATATCCTCACAAATTACCGCCATCTTTCAGATCACTTCTCAAATGCCAGTTGTGGTCACCAAAAAGTTTAAAAGAAAAACAACAACTTCAGAAGAATTTTTTATTGTTTTTATTTTTAACAGCCCACATGGCTGCATACTGGGCTTATAAAAAAACCCAACATGAAACTTTTAATAGTCACTCATAATATACCAGGTGCAGTCTTTTATCCAGGGCTGAACAAGACAATGCTTAAACCGTTGAATGGGAATGGACGTCTCAGACTAGCCACATGTTGCCCTGATGCATATTTTCTTAATGTGCCCTCAGTCAGGGTGCTCACAAGAAACAGCTTAAAAAACAAACAACAAGAAGAGTGGCCAAAGTTAAAGCAGAAGAATGTGAAATATTCTGACCTTTAATCGTTAAGGCTGGTTAAAAAAACAACAATACTGGATGGTTCTGACCTCCTAAATATGCCCACGACTTCCACTTCTTTAACCTGTGATGCACACCTTCACCTTCAGCCAACAACCACATAAGACAGAAGACAGATGTGTAGGGGCATGTAAACTGAATGTCTGGCCTAACATCTGGAATGCTTGTTTAAACCAATAAATGCTTCAGTTGTGTTGAAACAATCTTTAAAAAACTTTTGACAAATATGTGTAGAAGAAGCTCCTGTGATGTTTATGCATTCACTTTTTAGTGGTTAGTAATCGCTGCTGCACAAGTGTTGCTCACTTTGGAGGAACACCACAGGAGCTTGCCACTTTCACACAGCTATTAGAATTAAAAAAGAGAAGGGGTAGACTAGGCCTCGCCGTGGTTCTGCAGGGAATTCCCAACTACAGAGACCTCCTGAAATTTCTGTATGGATTCCTGCAATGAGGTGCAGATGGATGCAGTTCTCTTTCAGCCAGGCGCTAATTTGGGCTTACACTGATTAAGCTGTCCATCATGCTGCCAGGAGACCACTGTGTATATGCGATCCGCTAAGCGTATGTGAGCAGAATCTCTATAGCTCAAGGAGACACCATCAACGGTGCTGGCGACTCACAGGGAAGGAGGATATGAAAGAGCTACGGACAGCCGGTGTCATAGTGGGATTACAGATGGGAGAGGAATCCTCCCCACTCTGTCAACAATTAACAAGCGGATAACTGCAAAACAAGCTCCGCGATTCTGTCATCGGTTTGGTCCTCAGGTGCACAGAGAAGGAGGGAGGGAAGGAGCTAATTGAATGTAGAATTGAAAGTAGAACTCAGTAATGAGACATGATGAGGCAGCGTTTTTGACTCCTGTCAGCACTTCAGCTTGTTTCCTGGTATTAATGATGGCAAAACATTTCACAAACTGATACCGCAGCAGCTCGCCCGAGAATGGCCATTATTGGTCATTTGAAATCCAGTCATGAAAAAATATCAGCATCACCCATAAAAGAAACAAAACACATGCTTCTAAAAGTTCAGACACAGCTGGTGAAATGCAACAAAGTGAGCTGGGTAGAGAACCGTTTAATATATATGCACGCCAAATGATGCAGCGCAGTATGACAACATATGCTGCTTATTGGCAGGGTGGCATCTTGCAGCGTCTAATAATCACCATATCAACTGTTAGCCCTGTGGGGCTCAGGTTATGAACTCTCACTAAGCTGACAAGAGCAGCTTTTGACCCTCCACTCCAAACCGGCAGCCAGGCGGATCATGTCCGAAGGGAGAAAGTGCCCTGACAATGATCCCCTGCCCCCAGGCTTTGTGCTGTCACAACATACACAACAACACATTATGTTTCCTTGAGTTCCTCATAAGCAATGTTTAATCATTCGGGTCTGTTGTTGTACTTTAACCATCTTGGATTTCTCTAGTTCAAATTCTTACTTCTCATTTTCATGTAAAGTTGAAGTTGTTTGGTATAAACTTAACTTTGCTATTTTACTGTTATGCAGCTGGGGTCAGGGGAACAGTTACCAGGCAACCAGAGGAGATTATACAGGGAGAGGCAGGCTGGGGTCCCCCATTTCCATCTTTAAGCTTAGCTAAGCTAACCAGCTGCATGTGGAAGTTCATATATTTAAAAGGATTTTTAAAAATACTTCAAGTGTGGCACTGAGCTCATTTAATTACAGAACAGGAAAAATACCCATTTTATCATGGATTTACTGCAGTTTGTAGGTGCCTAAACAAAGATGCACAGAGTCATATCAGACTAATAACACTACTGATGGCTTCGTCTTGATGCATGCTCAATCATCCAGGTAAATCCCAAAAAGTTGATTGTGTTCATCTGGACGTAGCATTTTCAGTGGGAGAAAGATTTGAGTGATGAAACGTTTCTCCCCACTGAAAACGTTACGTCCAGATGAACACAATCAACTTTTGGGGACTACTGATGGCTCACTTACATTTACAAATCCCTGTAAGCCAAGCCACTGAGTCAGCATGCCTACCAGGACCCTGGTGTAATTAATACAGCCATAATCAATTACATTGTTTACATCAACGTTTGTCCTTACATGGTGAATATCTGCAGAGAAGCAAATATCTATTGTGTTACATCAAATGCTCACTAGTATATCTCTACAACTGAGTGTTCAACAGAGAGGTTAGTCAACTTGGGCTTCTCTCCATTTTTGTACATTTACTTGGGATGCATATAACCAGCCACTTTTACCATCAACACAAGCAGTGTCTTTGACTGGGTGCCTGCTAACAGCACTCTCCATGCCCTTAACCCACTACAAAGACGAGCAAAAATAATCAATCAAACCACACTGGAGTAAATAAACATGAGCCAATGCAACTGCAGCTATCTTACAGTCTATAGGTATACCTCAAAACGGGTTGGAGGGGGGAAAGCTATGGAGACCCACCAGCAAGCACTAAATAGTGAGGTTGTTTTAGTTTTTTTTTTTGGAGGGGGGAGCGTCAAGAACATGAAAAGGACATTGGGCTTTTTTTTAACACTAAACGGCAAGGCTCAAAATTGGAGAAATGACACGAGGAGATGTCTAATTTAATTGCCCGTGGCATTTTTCCCATAAAGGTCAGTGGATTTTAGTTCACATTTTACTCCCGGCCTCGGCGTGTGAGTAATTTAGCCCGTAGCACAGATGTTCTTGTGCATCACACTACAACACAATCACGGCTTAGGAAACAAAATCAGTTTGTCCGATGAAGAGCAAAAAGACTGCTGTCAAACACAAACACATGTAAAAGAATGAGGTGGAACCTTCCGCCGGTTCCCACGGTGTACTGCTTTACATTTTTTCCCACTTCTCTCGGAGCAGCCGTCATGCCCCCCCCCCCACCATTAAATGCTAAATGCCAGCCACTGCGTCTGTCTGCACCAAAAAAAAAAAAAAAAAAAAACAACTCGTCGGCCAGAAGCTCCGACTAAACAGCCCACATATAGTAGGAGAGCAATGCGCACCGGTGTCACATTTACTACTATAGACTCTAGATGTCACAGATTGCGAGCTGATATCTACACCTTTAAGCATCTCTGTAGTCCCCATCAATTTGCATGGCTTAAAAAGCGGATTTTTGGGACCAAAAGCTGTCGAGCGTCGCAGAGGAATCGATGACATCATGTCTGTGGGGGGAAGATGTAGTTTTTGCGAGCCGTGAAAACAGATGCTCGTCTGGCCTCTGGTTGGAGTATCTGATGCGGGGAGGGGAAAGCGGGTGAATTGAGGCGACTGTGC
>VURO01035934.1:0-10071 GCA_015108175.1 Pelvicachromis taeniatus
TCAACCCTCATTGGATGATGCTGTTCCACTGCTGCTTCTAAGATGGAAGGATCACTTCAGCTCACATGGGGGTGACATTTACATATTATTATTTCTGTATACAACCACAAACCATTTTGCATATCCTTACCTGTATCTAATGTGATGAAATGTAATAAATGTTATTCAGATGAATGATGAATCTGATGACTATCTCAGTGTTTCCCCACCCCCATCAGCGAAGCTGGCGGAGTTGCGTATTTGCTGATGTTTACCTGTCTTTTTATATTCTGTCCTCTCGGAAGATGTCGTTTGTCTTAGACCCTGGTGAAGATGTTATGTGCTGACAACATGGTGGCATTCTGGCTTCCCTTTTGTATTTATAGACGATTCAGAGCTAGCGTACAGCCGCAACCCTTTTTTAACAAAACATCATGTTAACTAAACCTGCCTTCAGCTCTGCTTTCTTTAAGAAAAACTCATTTACATATTCAGTCAACTTTTCAGATTTAATTCATGGCTGGAGCAGGTTTGAATGTAAATTTATCAGAGGTAAGATTTGGATTTGAAAAGATAAAAGATTATGATTTCTACACAAAAAGAGGTGGTGTGCATCTATTTGAAATCTGTATACATTACCACTGTCTGTAGTATATGGAGTATAAATGATCAGCCTGATAAATATCAGCAACTCCTGGCTTATTTCATCTATCAGCTAATGTGTTTCAATGTTATTTTATTTATTGGTTATTTATTGTTATGTAAATACTGATTTACACCTTGCTAAGAGTGATTGTCTGTGTATTTGTCTTCTTTTTGTGTTGTACATATTATATTGTGATATTTTGGACACTGCTCATTTGGAAATGTTCCTGCCTTTTCTGCTTGGGCGTTTTATAAGTCAACATTGCTTCTGTTGTTAATTTCTTCCTTTTTTCTTTTTAATATCATATCTTTGAACTCTCTTCAGATTAAACTAAACTGAATGCCTGTACAAATGCTGACTTGCTGTAAATGTCTCCTTCATGGTACAGCACATGTCTTTAACAAAGATATCAGTTATTTTAATTCAGCACTCATCAGCCACTTTATTAGGTTAACCTGTACTACTGCAAATATCAAATCAACCAGTCACATGGCAGCAATTCAATGCATATAGGCTTGTATACATGGAAAAGGTGTCCTGCTGAAAATCAAACTGAGCATCAGAATGTGGAAAAAAGGTGACGTAAGTGACCTTGAATGTGGTATGGTTGCTGGTGCAGGACAGGTTACTATTTCATATTTACTGATCTGCTGGGATTTTCCACACACAACCATCTACGGTTTCCAAAGAATGGTCCGCAAAAGAAAAGATATTTTGTGAGTTGCATTTCTTTGGGTGAAAATGCCTTGTTGACAGTAACTTATGAAGTTCAGAGATGCAGAAGAGCATCGAACCTTGACGGCAATGGGCTACAGCAGCAGAAGACCATACTGGATGCCACTCCTTTCTGTTAAAAAACAGGAAATTGAGGCTACAATCCACACTGGCACCAAAATTAGTCATCAGAATCCTGGAGAAATGTTGCCTCGTCTTATGAGTCTTGATTTCTGCTGTACAGAAATCAAGACTCATAAAAGTATGGATCCATCCTAACATGTATCAGCGGTTCAGGCTGGTGGTAGTGATGTAAAGGTGGGGGATGTTTTGCACCCCTTATTGCCAACCGAGTATCCATTGAATTCCACAGCTTACCTGCATATTGGTGCTGACCGTGTCCATTCCTTTGTGACTGCGGTAACTATCTAATGATGTCTGTTTCCAGAAGGATAACACACCATGTCACAAAGCTCGGCTCATTTCAGACTGGTTTCCTGAACATTACAGTGTGTTTGCTGTACCCAGGTGGCTTCCACAGTCACCATATAACAGAACACCTCTGGGAAATAGTGAAACAGGAAGTAGACATCATGGATCTGCAGCAACTGTGTGATGCTATCATGCCACTATGGACCAAAATCTCAGATGAATGTTTCTCTGTTGAATATGTACCATGAAGAATTAAAGCAGTTCTGAAGGCAAAGGCTGGTCCAACCTAATACTGGCAAGGTCTGAAAAATGGGTTTGAATCAAGTTTGTGTTTTTAATCTTAATGTGGATTTCCAGATTTACAAAACTAGGGGGAGAATGGTCACATTAAAATGAGCATCAGATTTTTAAGTGTGTGCTCACAATACTCATCACGTTTAAAATTATCATGGAAATAACTCCTCATAACGATAAAGTACTGCCTAGTTTTATGATATGGAAAGACTAGACCTAAGTGTTTATGTGAATCAAATCCTCCCAGTTCTCAGTATATTGTTTGGTTTCTTTATTAAAACCCATCTGGTGGTGGGAGCCTGAAAGGAGGGCACAATGGACTGGAGAGAACAGGTTTTATTTGTGATACATGGCAGACATTGTAGCTCTCAGAGTATTTGCTCATGGCTGGGGCGAGGGTTTGGCTCACTGTGTTAGAGTCTGCTGAGTCCATTTCTTGACTGGATCATTCTGTCAAGGCCAATAGACTGGTAGACTCAGGTGTAGACTTGGGAGATCTCAGATTAGTGCTTTTTTTTTTTCTTCCAAAATATGAAGAAGCTATGTACAACAATCAGAAATATGCAAACAGGGAATGATGCTCTGGGGAGGGGGGTCCAAACATCCACTATGCACAGTTTTCTCATTCTCACGCTCAATTCAGGCTCACCACACCAGGGGAGGAAATCCAGGAACCTGTGCAAAGGGAACAAAGGAACAAAATTTAGTGACGGCTCTATGACACCGATGCTCTTATTTTCCGCCACTAGATGTCACTGAAACAAAGCTTTGAATGAATGAATCTATTTTCAATACAGCTGATGAAGTGGTTCAATACTGGTTCATTGCTTTATTTGCACATCACTATCAAAATCCACAAAGGCAGAAGCAGAGCAAAAACGCACAGAATTGCAGGAGCCAGGGTTGCAACTAACTGTTTAGTTCAATGATCCAGCAAAGGCTGAGCCTCAGCCAGTACTTTAAGTTGTGTCCCCCAAATGAGATCATCAGGAGCAGGTGAGTGATTAGAGCAGGCGTGTTCAGTCAGAGAGGGAAACCGAACAGAGACCCGCCCACGAACAGACACAAACAAATGAGCACAGAGACAGAAAAAACAAGGGGAGACAGACAGAAAATAGAACCTGGAGCAGAAGCCAAGGAAGACTGAGTGACCATTACAATTTGGAAAGTGACGTCTTTTTTTTATTGCCTTCAAGTGCTGAACTTAAGTATTTTTCTGTCTCCTTTCTGCTTTATATTGTCACTCCATAAGACTGACTGGCACGGATTTTCAGTCCATTCTTGTATAATCTGCACACCTCACTCTTTTATCCCCTTTTCCCTTCCTTAAGAACTGCTTCTGGACAGCCATCCTTCCACTGAGACCATTTCTGATGAGGCTTCAGCAGACACAGTCAGATTCATCTCTCAGGTCCTGTGTCAGGTCTACTGACATGACTTTCAGATTGTTCACTTGCCCTAAATATTTTATTTTTTTTTAATTTTTTAGATCTGCAACTTATTTGTGCTCCACTCGCTTCCTCTGGTTTATCCAAGATACACTCCACATACTGCTGAGATTTCAGATTATAGCTTTTTGGGAATCATTTTAGTACTGAAAAAGCATGATTTCATGTCTATTATCTGGCATTTTTTCGTAGTTTCAACTAAAGAATTGTAAACAATTTACATCGTCTTGTGACAGCCTGCTAGTAATAAAGTACCAAAAAATACAAATTAAAACTGGTTGAATGAACTTGAATGATTAGGTCAGCGTTAAATGGCTTAACAAACAAACAAAAAAACATTTCCCTAAAAATGGTCAGGTACAAGGAATGCAGTTAAAATAAGTGATAAAGCAACTAATGTCCAAAGAAAAACTCTGAAAGACCTTCCAAAAGCCTGGAGAACTATTGCTCAAGACCACTTCTTAGAAGCAAAATATAAAGAAATGAAGGGTGGCTTAAGACTTTTGCACAGTTTACCATACTAAATAGCGCACATTGTCATAGTGTTAGCTTCCCACCACATATACTGTAGTTTAAATAAACTACTTCAAGACATAATTCTCAGCTTTCAGTATTAATCAAGCAGTATTGATATTACCTTCACAAACAGGACATTGTGTATTTGCCGCTAAGCAGTAGCCTATAGCTAGGCAGTTTCATTAGATGAAATCACATCTGCTGTGTTTTAGATATTGCAAATCTAATATGCATCAAACTAAGCATAATTGTGACAACTATTAAAGTAATGAAAGAAAAAAGAAAACCTTTAACCCATGTCAAATTTTCCTCCCATTTAATGAGTTCAGACAAAGGTTTCCATAACAACTGTATACAGCAGCTGTCAGACACCCCCTACCCATTCATCTTCTCAAAGCCCTCCCATCCCCATCCCCTTAGTCCCCCAATACCCTCTTCCTGCTTTAATTTCTCCATGAATCAGCTGGGGTCTATGTGAGAAAGGGCAGTAATGCAAGAAACAGTTAAAGTGGGTTTTCATGCTTATATGTGTATGTGGGTGGTTGGCTTAGTGAGTGAAAGTTTTGTGTTTATGTGCATGTGCATGTTGTTGTGTAAGAGGCTTAGAAACGTGTTTCTATGAGTATGCAATCCCCCTGCAGAGTTTATGAGTGGGAGGCCTCCACTAGCAGAGGGGTAGGCCTATCACATGGACTATGTTTGTATTATTCCTCAACCCAGTGCAATAATTTCACAACTCAGTAACATAACACCATAACCTCATCAGCAGACTTTTCCTTGGATGATGACAGAGTGTCGTTATAACCCTTCCAGTTCTGTCTTAACAATCTGTTCTGGTGGACAAATGCATCTCCATAGCATAAAAGCACTGAAAATCTCTGAGTTCATCTTTTGAATAATAAGCTGTGAAATTTAATTACAAGTAGATAAATAGTTTTTATATATTCAGAAATATCAATTATTATCGTAATATTTATTATAATTTAATTATTAGGAGCATTATATTGAGGCTTTTTAATGGATTCTTAAACGTTGTATATGCAAGATTTCTAAACTATTCATGTCAGTTAAGATTTTATGTGTTGATGTTAACTTTAATCAATGTAATCTTATTCATGTTCAATTTTTTCAGGATGTCAATCCTGAAATGTTGCACAAGTAACGGCCCGATATAGATTACAGCAGTTTAACTATGTTACTGGACTTACACTGAGATACCTACGTCACTAAATTTCCCTGTGGATTTCACAGCAAAGTAACAATTTCCCTTGTTGTCACAAACTCAGCTGATATCTGGAGCACAACAACTGAGGTGGAGACAGGAATATTTGTTCCTCAAAAGGCAATACACACACACAGTGACTTCAATAAGCACTCAACTGCTTACCTTTCAAAAAAAGGAGGTCAGTGAAGTTTTCATTTTTTTTAAAATTATTATTATTATTTTCGTGTGACATGTGACTATTTTAAGAATGGTTATTAATAAATAATGAAGCAATTCAAAATGTAAAGTTTGTGTGCATGCCAATACTTACCGGAATAATACTGAAATAAACATATTACAATGGTGTTTATGCTAATGTAGCAATACTACATTATAATATTTGGAAAGGATGGTTAGAAATGACAACTTTATGCTGCAGATAATTTCTGATAATAGTGAACAATAACATTGCCCCGGTTGTCTGTCTATGGAAGATGTTACTGTGATGATTCGGGATAAAGGCTTTTGGTATTAAAAGGGGAAGTGAGAATTAAAGAGAGGCTTGAGTGTGTGAATTGAATGAGGGTGTTATTTTTAGATGGATGCTCATTGGGCCCACTCTCTCTCCTCTTACAACCTTCCTCTGCTGGTGATCATACCAGTGAATGTTATGAGAATGAGATTTGGTACAGAAGAATATAGACTTATAAGTTAGCATTTCTTGTCACACCAGTGTGTGAATGTGTGTGCGAATGATTGAATGTAGTGTAAAGCGCTTTGGGTCCTTAATGACTGTGAAAAGCGCTATACAAATGCAGTTGTTTGTTTGTTTGTTTGTTCTTCTGACAGGCCATCAAGATTTCCAGTTCACAAAGCATTTTCTTCCCATCCACAGCTGTATTTCAGTGTAGTTTAGTCTTCCTTCAGGAGTTAATCTGTGAGTCAATGAGTAAGTATTGTGTAACGATGGTGGAGATCACATTGTATTGTATAATGTTGATACTGTACAGTACTGTGCAAAAGTCTTGAGAAGCCTGTCTTTCTTTATATTTTGCTTCCAAACAGCCAGACTTGTAATCTTTTAAGGTGATCTTGAGCGGTAGTTCTACAGGCTTTCTGAAAGTCTTTCAAAGTCTTTCTATGAATTCAGTGCAGTTCTTGTTTGTGGCTGTTTTCAGAGGAATGCTTTTTCTTCATTGTTAAGCCACTTAACAATTATTTACTTGGATGAAAATAAATAATTGGCAATTGTTATATATACACTGTATGCTAATATAAACTAGTTAAACAGAGATATGCTACCAAACTGCAAATCTGCATGTTACCAGGAGACAAGACACACTTTTAAGCCAGTTATCACCTTCTTTTGTTTTACAAGGCACAATTAGAAACCTTGACTGTCACACAAGTGCCTTGATGACGCAGACATCTGCCACTTTAATTCAAGTAAATAATTGAGTATACCAAAAGAAGGAAAGAGGGTAGAAGTGGGGGAAGGGTGTGAATGTGTAACAATGCAAAAGGGTCTGCAAGCCCCCAAACATCTGTCATCCTATCCTGTCCCAAAGTGGCCCTGCTAGACATTATTTTGTCTGGTGATTAAACTGCAATTACAACACAGAACCTTCTCTGTCTGTCCTTTTAAAAACAGATCAAGATATACTGTTGTAAAAACCTGAAGTGACAGAGGCAAATGGATTGTTCAGAGTTAGGAGGCCAAGATCTGTGGCTAGCAAAGCCTTGAAAAACCCATGCCATAAAACCTTCAGAGCATAGCAAATCCCCACTTTTCACTTCAAGTCAATCCCTGGCACTTCCTACATACTTGTTATTTTACTCACTGTGGGGTGATGCAAACAGCTATTCACCACTTTAGCTGTGCATCTTGGAACAACCATGCAACACTTCAGATATATATGTGTGTTCTCTTATCATCTATAAAGGAACTACTGATACATGGCCAAGGAAAACTTCAAATAACTGGTCAGATGAGTCTGGCCTTCATGGTCTGAACCACTAATAACATAATCAAATTGAAGTTGCCTTGAGTTCAGCCTGTTCCCAAACAGAATAAATTACCCTCAGTATATATTTTCCCTGGGACTAACACACTAACCTGCTTTCAACCCATTTCCATTTCCTCACAACACACATCCAGAAAAAAATGCTGGGAGAAATGGACAGCACACAGATTTCTGTGTGCAAATTCTCATTTACTCCACCAAAAGCAGTACATGAAGGCCGCCTCTCTTCTCTCCAAGCACTAACTAGTCTGACTCCTGGGAGTGGAAAAATTTTGTGCATCAACCTTGGGTTGGGAAAAAGAAGGCAGCCGCCAAGAAGATGTCATATGGGAACTACCAGTGTAATTAACGTTTTAAACACCACAGAGCTAAGAGCTCATATGTATTCTGCTTAAAAGTCACAAAGGGAAGTGTGACTTAATGTATAACCAAAAGTCTAACAAGCAAACAATATTAGATATATGAATTGGAATATGTGCTTATTTCATGGAATGTGATTTGTGAAGTATCTCTACAGTATCTTACTGTATATGCAAACATCATGCTCCATAAGAAAAAATTATAAACGATGGGTAAATGATGCTTATATTCTTTTAAAATAGCAGACAATCATACGTCCTGCATGTGCAGAAGGTCTAAAAAAAATTAAAGTAAAGCTGCGAGAACCTGTGTCCAATCACAATTCAGAGCAAGGCATCAAAAGCAGGACAGACTGAGGCTCCTGCCGTCTTCCAATGAGAAGAGCCCAGCTTCGTTTCCGTGCAGCTCGACCCCTCCCTACGATGATGTAATGTAATGAATATTGAAACAGGTTGCTCAGTGGTCGGGAGGCGCTCGAGTCAGCATCTCTTCTGCCTCCCCATCATCACTACCCTTCAGCATCCGACAAAAAGAAGAAGAAGAAGAAAAATCCCCAGAAAAGGTAAGAGATGGATTTGAAAGTGTAATTTCCATGCGGTGATACCCTTTTTTCTTTGAGTACTCAGGCGGGTTTTTGGATGAATATGGGAAAGAATAACCTGTATGAAGGGCAAATGTCTGACTATAGTCCACATTATGTTCTCGGTCAGGCCTCCAAGGTGGGAAGATTTACACTTGCTGCTCCTGTTTGTTTGTGGCAGACACCTCAGGCAATAAATGAGTCTGTATGAACTGTTTTTTCCTCAGTTTGGACTGATTTAGTATTCTTTAGTTTTCGGCGCTAAATGGGAGACTGTGAGGCCGCCAGTTGTTTCCTGTTCAATTTAAAACTGAAGCAACAAAGAGAGAAAAAGCATGAACAGTGCCAGCTGTGTAATACCTTAAAAGGGCGTTTTTCTTTTATTGCCTCTGACACTATTGTCACTCATCTTCCATTCAAGTAATGAGTCAGCGGGCATATTGGATACTAAGAGTAAGATGATGGCTGACAGGAAACAGCTATCTCCGGATGAGTGTGAGGGTGGTTCTTAGTGATCCATAACTGGATCGCCCTTTGTTTCTTTCGGAGCGCTCGGGGATCAGATCAGGGGCCGCTCTGAACCGATTGTCTGTCAACTGAGCAAGTAGCGCTGCTTGGCTGGCTGCTGCCTAAGGTTTAATAGCCAATGACATTAGGTTACATTAACCTCGCTCCCTCTCTTTCTCTCTCGCTCACTTCCCACCCGTTGGGCGCGTGTGATGTAAATGTGGATTGTCTAATTACTCGGCCGAGCTGCAGCTGCTCTCAAACACATCTCATCTAACAGGGTCTGTATGACCGACGGCTTAATCTGTGGCGCTCATAACACACCTACTGGCAGCTTTCCTCTGGCAATGGTCTAACCTAATTAGCCTTGCCTACACTCAGTGATACATGGTGCCTCCCGGTCAATTTCTGCCAGTTTTTCCAAATTATGTATTTTTTCCCCCGCAGGCTCTACTCCAAGAGGCAAACTATTTGATCGACCTGTAGAGCATCGTTCTTCAGCCTAGATCCTCCCTATCTTTTATGTATGAAAAGTCAATTGTACCCTAGATACAAGGATACTGGTGAAGGGGACGGATGTTGTTGAGGATGAGCTGATCCTCTGACACCATGATGAACCCATCGTCTGCCGACTCGCCGCGGCAGCCAGACAATAGCAGCCGGAAGCAGCAGCAGCAGCGATCGTCGTCTCCGGCCGGGCTAAAAGACACAGCTTCTAAAACTACGCAGAAGGGCAGCAACCCATCAAAGCCCATCACATCAAAACAGGGAGGAGGAGGGGGAGGGAGAAGCAGCCGAGGTCATTCTCCAGTCTCCACGGGCAGGGAGCGGCAGGCCGGAGGCGCTCCTGCCACCAGAGGCGCGGCTGCTGTCCAGCCTGCTGGTGCTGAAAATCCGACGCAGAGCAGGCCCACGGCGGCGGCAGACAGAGGAGCCGTCCAACCAGCAGAAGACGCTTCTTCGCCCTCCAGAGCTGATCAGAACCGCGTTGTCTCCGACCAACCTTGCGCATCCAAATCCCCCAAACTGAGGAGCAAAAATCTGCGGGGAGGGGAGGCGACTAGCAGCAAAAAGAGCTCGAAAGGCACAGTAGGCTGCGGACCCGGCTTCTGGAAGGAGGGATGCTTGCAGTCCGAGCTAATACAGTTTCACTTGAATAAGAGCTTGGGGAAGAAAGGGACAAAGATGCAGGCGAAATCAGCATCTCCGCCGGGCTCTGAGCCCGAGCTATCCCCCGAGCGCGACAGTTCGCAGGTGGCTGCACAGCCAGACCAAAAACTACAGGAAGAACTCGAGAGACTGGAGGATGAAAACGAGGAGCTGAAGGTAATGCGATTCTACGCTAAGCTTTAAATTTGATTGAATAG
>VURO01035936.1:0-10632 GCA_015108175.1 Pelvicachromis taeniatus
CCGGATAATAATTTAAAAAAAAAAGAAAAAAAAAGTTTTGGATTGGATTAAAAATAAACTCCCTTGTGTTTGTTGCTTATGACAAGTATTTTTTTCAAATTTTACGCGCTTTTGGGTGAGCAAAAGCATAGCTTTTACTTTTTGATTGAAGAAAAAAAAAAGATTCACTGCACTGCATGAAGGCTAGTTCACTCCGGTAGATTTCAACTGCGCACAGCACTAAAGTACTCGAGGAAAATACTCTTGCATCATAAAATCGAACATTTTCTATGAGATATGAGTGACGTGCCTCAAGCTTTCTCCTGCGCAGATACCTGATAGCTTGTCACTTCCGCTCAGATTTATTCTCCGCTCAGATTTATTTCCAGCGGATTTTTTCTCTTTTCTTAGATCTTGTAGGCTATCCCTCCACTGATGTTTCAGTAGTCTGTAGTGTGTGTGAGACAGATTTGTTTAAACTTGTCAGAATATGATCTGAGACGGGGGAGAGCAGATGTTATTCTTACTAGTAAAACTTTCCCGTCTTTCCTGACATTTTTTTCCCCCGAGAACTTGTGGTGGGAATCAACTCTGCACTAGAGGGGGAAAAAAACATCTCAAATTTCCAGTAATGACTGTAAATGGATGCAGCATGATGTGTTTAATATCCAAGCTTAATAATTTCTCTTATGTGACCATTTTTGTTTGTTTTCTGGGCAAAAAGGGGCTGTGATGGCAAGTGTCCTAGAACAATATTATTTCAAACGCGCTGTTCCAAGTGGGTGGAGGGGAAACTGGAAAGTGGTGTAGCTGATTAGAGAAGGTTGCAGAGCCTTTGCTTTGGTATGCGATATGCCAGTCTGGGTTAAATGCATGTTCTTTTTAATCATTCAGAATATACATCTTCCAGGAAAATCACAGAAAATCATTACCCCGAATCATATTCACTCATGTGATCACAGCTGAGTATCACAACTGTGGAAAACAGTTGTGTGTCAGCCTTCATGTGCTGACTGCTGTCTTTCTTTTTTTTTAGAGCTCATATTAACGACATGGAGAACATCCTCCCTTTTCTCTTCTTGGGTGCCATCTACTCCATGACCGGACCTTCACTGTGGGTGGCCCGGCTTCACTTCATCGTCTTCTTCATCTGCCGCGTGCTGCACAGCGTTGCCTATCTGTTGGCCCTGCAAGCGCCGACCCGGTCCGTGGCCTACACTGTTGCTCAGATTCCCTGCGTGTCCATGGCTGTGCAGATCCTGATGGCAGTCAAATCATATGCCTAAAAATATAAATAAATAAAAAAACAAAATAAATCCAGGAACAAGGGACTGAACTAGTGGCTGTGTTCTGGGACTAAAGACGGCTCAATGTGTGTCACCTGGAAGAAGAGGGAGAAGGATTCCTGATGCACTTCCTGTAAAGACAAGTGGAAGTGCAATACAAGGTCTCTGATAACACCAGTGCTGGGTTTTGAGATTGACTATCAGTTTTTTTTCGTTTTTGTTTTGTTTTTTTGGCAAAATTTGAAATATATCAGTGACTTATAAAGATATCTGAAGGTGACATCACGTGCAGTAGATGCAAATGAAGGTTGCTTTTGTTTTTCCATTTAAAAAAAAAAATTTTTTTTAAGCCAGGAAATGCTTAAATTTAGAACTAACTCATGGACAGGCTGTAGAGACTGAACTCAAACAACTTGGGAACATTTTCCACCTCTGTGTTCTGCGTTGGCCACTGATCGCTTGTGTTGACACAAACCGTAGACCACCATTCATGTGTTGTCATGCCACCCCATCCTTTTGTTTCCTTGTGGATGGATGCGCGTGCGTGTGTCTGTTGAAAAACGGCATGATGGATCCTGGTATGATGATTGATATGATGAAAGTTTAAATACACTTGATGCTTTTTGTGTCTGTGAGAAACGGGTTCAGAGTGCACGCCTTAAAACAACCTGAGAGATTTTCTAGCGTACAATTGTGTGTAAACGTATCTGTGAAGGCACTTGGTGAGTTTTGTAATTTATTCAATTTAATATTTTTTGAAAAGAAAAATTGTAGACAATAAAAACTATGCACATCTAAGCACATCCAGCCCCCGCCTTCACTTTGTGCTAAATGAGGTGTTCTTTTAGACAGCCTTGGCCTTGTGCTGCAGAATTCGTATCTTCTGGCGTTAAGGGGATAGGGGGCCCCACTTTATGTGCGAGAGTGAGATGATCCAAAAAGCACCGGCAGAGTTCCAGCATTCCTTCGATTGTTATGTAAGACCTTCTGCTATGCTGTGCTCATTTTTTTTTCTTTTTTCTTTTTAAATACCCTGAGGGGAGGAGGGAAGTGCTGGAAGGCCATATAGAAATATTTACAGAAGGTGCCCAGTCATGCTTCCACACTGAGGACAATTAAAGTTTGTGCGCCAACATAAAATGTTTTTCCATCAGCCATTACGCTCGATTTGGCTTTTCTCACTCTGGCGTGAAACCTTTTGCCCAATTCTCGGATGATGTAATCTCGTTTCCAGCGATTTTCCAACCCAGTGATCATGGCTAAGCTCGACCTTAGAGAGCTCAGGTGTTTTTTGTGATTTAAACAAAACGACTGAGAAGGTAGGAGGACGGGGAAAATCCTTGGCTTTTAATGACTGAGCATTAACAATATGTGTAATCTCGTTGACACATAAAGCAGACACGCCAGTGACAGGGGTGTGTCTCTATCCTTACATGCGTCAGTGTTGTCATAGTCTCAACGTGCCCCCCCAGCCCAGCCCTGGAGGGTAAAAGGAAATGTGGTTTCTGACCTCCTACCTACCTCCTACACTTTTCACTGTCATAAGATCAATGTGAAGTTGAATATTTTGCATTTTTCATGCATGCTTTTTGTTTGACTTCTGGATTGGAGGAAAACTCTAACAAAAGCTGTTTTTGCTGCTGTTCGCTGACCAAGAAGTTCAGAGACGGTGGGAGAGAAAGTAAGGGGCAGTTCTGACTTCAACAAGTGGATTAAAAAAAAAAAACAAACTGGTAATTTTAGTAAAGCTACATATTTACCCCCACCTTGTGGACAAACAGAGCACTTCTCAGATGTTTTCAACTTTCACTCTCAAGCCAAATGGCATCTTTAAATCTTTGACTTTCAAATTTGTTTGTGTAATTACAGCACACAGGCACCTATTATAGTTATTAAAATAATAGTTAACATTGGATAAATAAGGCTAAACAATTATCTAACACTCTTCTAATGCCACAGAATCTAAACTTTGCTAACTATCATTTTCCACTGTCCTGTGTCTTACTTTGATTAAACTGCTTTATTTAACTTTAATTATTAATGTCAATATAGGCATGTTGACATGTGGGCCTGAAAGGTCAAATGCACAGTAACTTCAGAAATCATCAGCAAATGTGAAAATGGTGTAAAAGCACACAAAACACAACAGAAGTTGAATAAAACAAACGGAAGTAGAAAAAACATGGCAAAAAAGATTTTTGGGGTGACAATAATATGACGGACCAGCTGCGGAAGTGACAAGCTAAGAGTAAACGGCTAATAGCATATACTTGTCTGCAGTATTTTAAGAATTATGTGATTAAAATACACATTGCCTTTCATCTTTTTCTCCCTCACAGATGAATTGCACACTTTTTTTAATCATGTCTCTAATCAGTACTTTGCATGTTTGGTTTCAGCTGTTCTGTCACATTAATGTCTCCCCAGAAACACTTCCGCTGTGTTCTTTCGTAGTGTTTTCCTATTTGCTAGTGGGGTTTTTTTTTCAGTTGCTGTGTTTTCCTCTCAGATTTACTGTAGACATAACCAAAAAAGAAATAAATAAGAGATTTTGGTCCATATGGGTATGACAGTAATCACACAGATGCTGCAGATTTGTCAGATGCAATTTCATGATATGAATCTCTCCTTTATGACATGGCATGCTGTCCTGTTGAAATCAGCCATCAGCAGATGGGTACCCTGTGGTTATAAAGGGATGGACTTGGTCAACAACAATACTCAGACAGACGGTGGTGTTTAAACAATGCTCAGCTGTTAGTGTGCCAAGAAAACATCCACCAAACCATTACACTGCCAGCAACAGCTTGAACTATTGCTAGAAAGCAGGATCATGCTTACATGCTGTTTTGATCAAATTCTGACCCTATCATCTGAATGATGCAGCAGAAATTTAAGACTTATGAGACCAAGGAATGTTTTTCTATTCTCCTATTATCCAAATTTGCTGAGCCTGTGTGAACTATTTCTTCAGTTTCTTGTTCTTTGCTGACAGGTGTGGCACTCAGTCTGGTCTTCTGCTGCTGTAGACTGTCTTCTTCAAAGGCTAACATAGTGTGCATTTAGAGACGCTCTTCGGTATGCCTTGATATGAGTTACTGTTGCATTCCTATCATCTCCATACTGTCTTGCCATTCTCCTCTGACCTCTCCTATTATCGCACAGAAATCTGCTGCCTACTGGATATTTTCTCTTTTTCTGACAATTTTCTGTAAACCCTAGAACCGGTTGTGCAGAAAAATCCCACTAGATCAGCAGTTTCTGAAATGCTCAGAACAGTCCAGCACCAACAGTCATGTCATTCCCATTCTAATGCTCATTTTGAACTTCAGCAGGTCAACTTGAATGCATTGAGTTACTGCCACATGATTGGCTAATTATATTTGAGTTAACAAGAAGCTGAACAGGTGTATCTTATAAAGTGTTGTGTATGTAGGGGGTAAAGGTTGATCCTGTGGTTAGATCCTACAAAACTCTATGTAGGCTGTGGTAGAAAGGTGTCTGAATGCATAATGCATCCCATCCTGTTAATTATGGGTCTGGTTAGAGTGTCTGTGCTGAGCCCCAATACCACAAGGGCCCACGAAGCAACAGAAAGCAGCATTGGCCACTTCATATGCTTTTCACTGGGGGAAGAAATGGTAGCAACGATAGGCGGGGAAAAAGGCAAGCGAGTAAAAGGCAATGTGATGCTCTTATTGGTGTTCTGCTGGGCTTTGGCAGTTGTGTGTACCTCGTAACGTACTGCAAACGTAAACATTTACATTGAACCTCATAATCAGATTATAGCTAGGTTAAAAATCCAAACAGAAAGAAATGCTCCATATAAACAACTTAAGAATAAAAACCCCAGACCTTTGACTCAGCCAGCTACAGAGGAGAGGGTTAAGGCAGAAATGTATTTATGTATGTATGTGTGTATATAAATATATATGTGTGTATGTATGTGTGCGTGTATGTATACGTATGTGTGCATGTGTGTATCACTCTCTCTATATATCATATATCTATAGATAGATAGATAGATCTATCTATATGATCTATCTATATGTTCTATATATATATGATATATATATATAGAGAGAGACATACACACACACATACATGTGCGTGTTTGTGTAAGCCAAAGAAACCACCCAAATGAAATTTCATAAATATTTATTACATATCAATGAATAAAATCTACTACTTTCACAGCAGTGGTCTACAGCACTTGTTTAAAATAACTGCTCAAATAATAATAATATAGTTCAGTTTCCTTTGAGGCCACATTTGATACACAAACATTTACAAGTATTACTTGGCATTAAAAACAATGGCGATACAATATTTTAAGACACTTGGTGTTTTTTTTGTCAATTTTCTGTCATTTAATATCACAGAGAGGTTCAGCAACAGTCTAAACAGTAAATATAGATTCAAATACAAAAACCCCCAAAACAAACTAAAATACCAACAAAAACAAACAAAAACAGTGAAAATGCCAAGGGGAGGTAGAAACTAAAGGAATCGTAACAATGCAAAGCGGGTGAAGCAGCATTCCCCAGTCATCCACCATCATTCAGACACTAAAGAAGAGTAAAAATCCCTCCTGGTTCCTCCTCCTCCTCTTTCTTCTTCTTCTACTACCCCCTTTTTCTGAGTTGCGTTATGGTGTTCAGGCAGAGGCAGGCAGGAGAACAGAGCAAAGGCATGAAGAAATAAGGAAAGAAGCGGCTCATGCTCAATCTGAAGGCTGCTGTGATGCGAAACAAGCACAGAGAGATGCTGTAACACCAACATCAGAACCAGTGCTCTCTTAAGGCTAATCACCTTTGCCAAACATTTCCTTTTGTATTACCATCATTTTGATTAGCTTTTACATTGACACAAAGGACCATTTAACCTTTTCGGTGCTATAAATATGTGTTATAAAGTGGGTTCTTACTAATTTTATATGAGAAGCGTAGTTCCATGATCAAAGGTTTGTGAGATTCTGTATGAAACCTTTTCTAGATAAAGTTACCCTGATTAAGGTTATTAGTGTTGAAGGTACATTTACATCACAAGTGGATGGTTTCCCATGTTGAACCTGTGGTTGTTAAGTTCCATCTCCCTCCTCTGGCTGTGACTGTAATTACACAAAGTTTATTTGACCCTTTTTTAAAACCATGCACTCTCACTTGCCAAGTCTCTGCTCTCAGAATTATTTTCTGTGGGTTTACCTGCCATATGGCCTGCTATACTCCTAGCTCCATCAAGGCCAAACCAATTATTACCAACTTTCAATAAACACAAAGCTGAAGGTGCACTGACATGGGAATGTCACATAGATGCAAGATTTAAAACTCTATTAGACTGTGAAATACAGACAGATTTGCCTGGAGATGAAAGTCCGTCACTACCATTCTGATGATTTGAGACACATGTATGATTTCTCTAACACCCACATGTGCTCAAGTTGGGTTTAATCATATGGAATGTGACCCTTGAGCTGATGTGGTGCATCCTTAGCTGTTTGGCATTCCCAGACTGATGTAATAATAAGAGCGAATGTAGATAGTGATGTTTCCCTGTTGCCAACTCTACAGTTACTGAGCATTAGTGGTTTTATTTTTAATGGATTGCTTTACTCTTTAATCTGAATGTATGGAGTACAAAACGAAAGGGTTCAATGAAATGTAGGATTGTTTTTAGAGCATATATAATATCAGAGATTTATCAGTCTCTTCTGAGCCCTACAAAGTTATGGATTTTTATCTGTACGACAATAACAAAAGATTTCCACGATGGGCAGCCAATTAGCAATCTGATCATAAACCGCTACACTTAATCAGATGTTATTTTTTTGCACTTTTAAAATTCTTGGTTTCATTTAAGCTTTCATTTTAGTTGAGTAAAAGTCTCATTTTTACTAAAGATAAAACTAAATTTTAACTAGGTGCACACTTTACTCTACAAAATAAATAACCTTTTCATACATTATTAAGTTCAAATTGTCGTGCTGTACATTCCACATACAGAAAAAGACAACGTAAAAGTAATTCACACTTTTGTTTTTATCGTCTCTCCTCTATCCATCTATCCATCATCTCGTCTCAGTTTGTGGTTTCTTTACTTTGTTTGGAATTTGTTATCATGTTACAGACCGCACTGTTTCCAAAGAAGCAATTTCTTTACTGCAAAAAAACAAGTCATGTAAATTTAAGGTCAGGTCTTTCTTATGGGATAAAATTATTTGTGCATGTGCCTTCGAGATTTTGCCACCAGCTAGTGAAATCACCCAAGTTGATTGCAGTTGTTGGTTACCACTGTAATCGAACATGGACTACAATCATGGCTGCTACTATCAGACACCAAAATCCGGTGGCTGTTGGATGTCTACTTGAATGGAGGACAGTGGCAAACGGCACTTGTGGGAGACTTCATCTCCAGGTCTGTCTAACCTGTTTACGACGGATAAGGAGAACAATATGGACGAAAATGTGCAGAGAACATTAAAAAAAAAAAAAAAAAAATCATACTTTTACTAAATATGGGAATAAAATTGATTTTTATAATATATTTATAAATATGCATCACAGGCATATACGCCTGCATGTGTGCACTTTCATGTATAAACAGATGTACACATATGCATATCATACAATAGTTGAAAGTGGATCGGAAATAATCACATAATATACAACACATAAGCTCTTGCAATGTCAGAGGGAGTTGAGAATGCAGAGTTTTCTCATGCCTTGGTGCACAGATTTACATTCAGTTTGTAGTTTAGGATCAAACCAGCATCTCAAAGCTCTTGCAAAAGTCTGAATGCACCACGGCATCTTACACAACCTCTTTGGGTTATCTGTTGCAGGGCGACACAAACAGCCGACACACGGCAGCTGAGGGGGGGACTGCTCATGAAAAAAAAAAAAAAATCACACACGCACACAGACATGACTTCAAACCTCCAATACAGCCATCTCGTTCGCTGAACGAGGGCCCAGAATCCCAGGGTATGAAGGAAACAAGCACCAAGGTAACAGAGCTCAACAACATGAAAAAAGAAAAGGAGACCAACCGAAACAACAGAGTAAAGACGACAGTACAGAAGTGGGCGGGCAGAGAAGTGCACAATGGGATTGTCTTCACTTCAGGTCCAAGACATCTTCTTCAAAGGATGTGGAGAGGGGGAATGCACTGGGGAGAGGCGGGCTCTCTGGCTGCAGCACCGCCTTCTCTGGCTCCGCATCCGAACTGGACGAACAGTGCAGCTGGACATCCTGATCCACTTCGCTGGACTGTGAGGCTAGCCTGTTGTGCACAGAAAGACTTACGTTTCATGCTCAAGCTAGCATTAAGCAACCATCAAACGTGCCGCTGCTGTTCAGATGTGTCACCTGTCGCTGTTTGTGGATGTCAGCGCTCGAACTTTGGGCTCCTCCTCGGTGTTCTTTTTGCCCATCTTTCTCTGTTTCACCGATCCGCTGTCTGATTTTCCACTCGGTTCCTCTGTCAAGCCTTTGTTGGTAGGAGACAACAGAAAATGGAAATGCATTGGAAAACTTTTGCCTTCCTGCTGAGGCTGGGATGGCCAATATCCCATTTATATCTGTGATTTAAAAATGAAATACAATTGGTAGCTATGTAGCTTAACTTAACATGTGCGTCATAGCCTTTTTTAAAACAACTTTTCAGTTTAATAATTGCACAGTATATTACTACGATACAAAATATTAAAGTATTTGAAGGTGGGGACAGATAGAAATGGCCTCTTTAGACAAAAAAGTATGTTTTTCCATAGGTTAAGCTAATGTTGCTGTAAGCTTACATTTAGTGTAAAAGTACCATATAACAGTGGGATGAACCTCACATAACAGGAAGGCCAATAAGCACATTTTCCCAAAAACTCAAAACGGATCTACTTCAAACTTGGAAGGTACACATTGTTTGGGATCTTCTCCTAGAAAGCCAAATGTGTAGCGCCATGTGATGATTTCATATGTCATATATAGTCTCTAAGGCTACAGTCACACTGGAGAAAACAGTTAGAGATGCTGCACAACCAAAATTAATGTGATCGTGTGATCTCTGTGGTTGTGAACGTTGGTTTTGACCACTCATAGTCAGTTGACGTCTTCAAAGCAACTTTGGTGCATAAAGAAAACTGCAATAAGTCAGTCTGCTATCATTTTGCGATTGAATAAACTCAGCTTGGCAACTTTATGCAGCCTGCGTGATAATCCAATTAACTGTAAATGGTCGAAAATCACCAATGTGTTGCCATCAACGTACACAGAAATTAAGCATTTAACGGAAATTCACATTAACTATTTACATTTAGATTTCAGCAATTTAACTGCAAAATGGCACAGGTGCTTTTATATAGAAATATAACCAGAATACTACCAGCTGGAAACCAGTTGAGGCAAGTCTGCTATTAAAAACACACACGTAGATGACGTGTGCAGACTGACTCAGACTGATTACAGCTTGTTGCCAGTCTGTCTCCAGGGAACCTGTGCAATCACCGTGCGATCGAAAGTGGTCGACTACAAGTTGTAGGTGTTGCATTCTCAACCTGTGGGTTAGCAGCTGGGGTCAAAGCAACGACTTGTAATCGGTTGCTAAATGTGAAAAAATTCAATGGACTCACTGGGCAACCACCAATTTTTAGTAGCCGCAGGGAGGTTTATCTCATATCTTTACTCTACAGTGACTGAGCCACTAAACTGTAACATCATCTGAGACCAATACTGGACAGTATTTCAAATATTTTAGAATTAATACAGTGATGTCTCCCAAAAAGTTGATTCTGTTTATCTGGACGTAGCATTTTCACTGGGATCTTGCAAAACCAAAATGCATTTGTGGAATTTTTGAGGAAGATTTTAGAATAAACCATAGCGACGGCGACTAGATCTAAATAAAAATAAAGGACTCTTTGTATGTGTTTTTGTTAGACTGTGACCTCATCATGTAGCTTTGGTGTCATATGGTGTAAAATCATTTTCCAGTTTACCGAGCAACTCCTTCCGTGTGCGGCTGGCTATTTCTTTGATCTCCATGCGGGATAAGGAAAGCGAGTGGGTTGCAGAGATGAGGGGAGCTGGGGGCACCATGGTGGGGGCTGGTGTCGTCAGCACCTTGTTGACCAGAGGGGACTTCAGGGGTCTTTCAATGCTGCGGCCCACCAAGTTACACAGGGGGATCTTAAAAATGTGCTTGCATGCCGCTTCACCTGGGAGGAAGAAACCCAGAGGAAGAGGTAGCAGTGAGGAAGAAAAATTGTGGTAGATGACATGAGAGGGCACAAAATGAAAAAAAAAAAAAAAAAAAAAAAAAAAAAAATGTTTTTTTTTTTTTTTTTTTGTTTTATTTTTTATTTTACTTTTTTTTT
>VURO01035936.1:10652-21138 GCA_015108175.1 Pelvicachromis taeniatus
TGACATGAGAGGGCACAAAATGAAAAAAAAAAAAAAAAAAAGAAACGAAAGAAGGCTTGGCTTTAGTTCTTTAGCAGAAATTCAAAACATACCATATGTTTTCAGATTTTACAGTTCTTATTTTTCTCAGTATTTTGACACTTTTCATGGCAGTGCAATGAGAACTAAATACTTTATTTTTGACTAGTGGGCTGCATAAGTTACCACTGGGAAGCTACTGCCAGCTGTGGGTTAGCTTAGCTAAGCATTTAGATGAGAAATAGAGGAAAAGAGCTGCCCATGCTCTTGATTTTAAAAAGATAATCTGCACTAAAACCCAGATGGTAAAACATTAACATGTGACACAGTAGTAGTTTCCAAATTTCTACCTCTGATACAGTACTGTGCAAAGATTTTGAAGCATCCCAGATTTCTTTAAAGTTTGCTTCTCAGGACCAGATTGTCTTTAGTTCTTCTTGACTCAAACCTTGGCATATTTCATCATTGTATGCAGTTTGTTCTTAAAAAATTTGAGCAAACTGGACAAGTGGAGGGCAAACGAAGAAGTTGTTCAGAACAGTGAGTTCTACAGCTATCAGTAATACATTGTGGGGGTCTGTCATGATTTGGTGCTGCATTTCAGCCAGTGGTGTTGGACATCTTCTTAAAACTGATGGAACAATGAATGCAGAAAAGTACAGTCAAATTTTGATACTGGTGCCTAAGAGAGTTTAAAAGAAAGGGGGTCATACCAGATCTCAAGCTTGTCTTAACTGTACAAGCTCTGTTGTTGCTTTTTATATACTGTATTTCTTTGCATGTTTGCACATTTCATATATTGCTGGACCCATTTCCTAGTAAAATATAAAGAAATGAGGGATGGCTCGAGCCTTTTGCACAGTACTATATATTAACTTGAACTAAATTTACAGTACATCACACTTATATACATATCATCTGCAGGCATTTCAGTGCAGCTTTAAAATAGTCCAGAACTCTCACCTGACCCCAAGATTAGGTTTTTTTGAAATTCTGTTGTGTACTATGAAACATACTTTTACCTCTGAGACTCTAATGTAGCTAATGCTATTACCCGAGACGCCCATTTGTAATCTTTATGCTAAACACACTTGAAATAACCAGGGACTGGCTTCAGACATACAGTATATCAGCATCTGTCTTGCATATCAACTCTTGAGGCATATTTCCGCCTTTCTCGTGCATTCAGGGACTCTCGAAGATTCAGCTTATTAGCATTGCTCTCACATTCTGTGTGCCAGCCACTCCAACTCACGAAAACATGTTGTCGATTTTGTACAGGTATAATGAGAAATAATTTTATTTCACTGGAAATAAAAAAAAAAGGAAAAGTCTTTGAATGCACCAGTAAGGACAAGTGAAAAAAACAGATGACTGCAAAAGCGAAAGCATACAAAACTTGAAAAAGCAAAGGTGACACAGCTCGTTCAAGTCTTTAACTGTTGCATTTTCATAGCGCAGTAAAACATCTAAAATCTTGTGGTATGCATTACAAAACAGTCAGCGGTAATATATTAGTTCTGTATATAATTAGGACTCTATGAATGCTGATACAACAGAATCAAACGTCCATATTTAAATGAAGCCACTTTAAAATGATTTATAACACTATTTACTGAAACAGCATGCAGTCTTAAAATTAATCTTCCTTACAACAGCGAGCTAATGTAACTGTTCAGTAGGCATTTGTAGCAGGCCATCTATTATTCAACAGAGACTACAAAGTCTGTTCGAGATGCATTAAATGGATGTTTGGAAGTTTTGAAGTGACACAATCTGCCCACAGAACTGCAGCGTGCCCACTGGCAGTGCCCAGCCCTTCCACTTGGGAGCAGTGTTGCAGTTCAGAAACAGCACACTGCTCCAGTGAAGCAGGCTGGTGATAGTAGCACGGATGAGAGTGAATTGAGGCGGAGACTATGCTGCAAAAAAAAAAAAGGGTCTGTCTCATCTGAAATGTCTGCTGGTGAGAGGAGAGTTAAAGAGCCACGGTGAAAAACAATGGGTCACTGCTGATGCTTGACAGGTACACTGTGTTAGTGCTGTTACAGATCAGCTCTCACTTGCCGTTGTGTCGTCCGGCGGCAAAAGGAAATGGCCAAAAATGTGGCAAGGCATGCAGGTATTTGGAATATATAGTTGCAGAGATCAATATATTCCACATGCGTTTCTGGACCAGGGGAAGTGTCACGCTCCAGCACAATGGCAAAAAAATCAAAAATCAAATAAATAGTTGTCAGGGATGTTTTCATGACTAAATGGAGTCAAATTCACAAGAACAACGTGGCATCTTTAAGCCAGTGGAGGTGGATGGTGGCTAGCAGCCACATCAGTGACATCTTGCTCGCATCACTGATGTGATTACGTCAGATGAAAACCTTCCCAAGGAGCAGATACGGCAGGCGCACAGGCAGTTAAGAGGATGGGATTTTTGTCAGCACCCTTCCACCTTTCGCCAACCCCCACCCTCTACACACCCCGCCCGACCACCCACCCACCATCAGACTGTAGCACTGCTGTTTGGACTACTTTGGATCGAAAAAGAGGGCTGACAAAAGTCTCCATGGCGACGGTGCAATCTGTAAATCATGCCGCAGCAGTGTCTTCTCCTTCCCTCTTTCGCTTTTCTTGCTCCTTTTTTTTCACCCCTCCCCTCCCAGACCCCTCCCTTTCTGCTCATACTACCTGCATACCCCCCCCCAGTAATTTCATAACTCTTTATCTTCATCACCTCTGCCTCACTTTTGTACTTTGAGCTCTAGCACCTTCCTTTCTCCCTTCTCATTCTCCCCTCACGCTAATGCTTTAATTAGTCGGCAGACAGAAAGGGGGGTGGGTGGGGGTGGGGAAGACATAATGTTCACTTAACATTCAACCAACGTTCAAGTCAACATGCCGCTTCGGAGCAGACAGGGGTGATACACTCTGGGTGCACGTGCATGTTAGTAGAGCAGCGTTATGAGTGTTTTTATGGACAGAGGACAAGTTGTGGGAGAATCCTAAAGTACCTTCAGCATCCTTAGACATGTACAGGGAAAGCTTGGTACCATAGGGGATCCGTATAGAATCTGAACCAGGGATGAAGAAGAGGGTTACACAAACTGAACACAAACAGTAACATACATTTAGGAGCACACGCACGCACACACACACACACATAGACACATACATAGTAGGTCCTCTATTATGTCTACATCTTCCAGTAATGCAGAATTATTTGAACGGCCAGCTAAATCAGAATTTAAAAAAAAGATAATTCCTTTAATGAAAATGAAATATATAAGCAGAAATCCCGCACTTGACTACTTGCAGCAGCAACAACCAGACCTTCCTCCCCGTTAGCCTTAATGGAACCTGTAAATACTCACTTCCCTCAGGAAAACACTGCCTGGATGGTGCAGAAGCAGCAGGAACACAACCTTTTTATTTATTTATTTTTCTTAAGTCTTGCTCTTCCCTGCCGTTCAGACTTACATCCACACCTTTGTGTGTCTTTAGCAGCTAGACTGCACTGTTTATCAGTCAGCTGACAGACAGGGAATGACAATCTTGTACAAGCTGTATTAATCAGGAAGAGATCAAGAACAGCAGGATGGGGAGGTGGTAGTGTGAGTGGGGGTGTGCATTAAATGGTCAAATATACAATGAAAGATGGCTGGGAGAGCGTGCGTGTTCTATTAATTCGCAATGGAAAGATCACAATGATGCTTTCAAATGTTCTCGTCTTTCAACTACAAATCACATTTAGCTAAGGTACAAGCTTTTTTTCATACACCTCATACTACATGTGGGTGTTAAATTCATATGAAGATGCTTGTAAGTTTTGCAAGGAACGTCATATCTCAGTGAGAAGTTTGCCTCCTTGAGTTTTTGGCAGCATGTCGATGAACGGGAGGCCATGTGGATGCCTGTTTTGAAAAACGGTGTGTTCAAGGATCCTTCAAAATTTCAGAGTTCTGTCTGTCTGGTGACAACCCTAAAACAAAAAGGGCTTCTCAAACTGAGACAGGAAGATTGGAGAGTGTGGTGGACAACCAGTGGGAAAATAAGGAGTGAAACTTTAGTAGAATAAATATAATATACAGTCAGATCTGTAAGTATTTAGACAATTTTGTAATTTTCCCTCTATACAGCACCATGTTGGGCAATCAAGATGTGAGTGAAGTGCAGACTTTCAGTTTCAGTTCAAGAGATTTAACAAAACGTCTTCAGGAATTACAGTATTTTTATACACAGTCTCTCAAATCATGAAATGTTAAAAAATAAATCTTAGAAAAATAAACAACATAAATGCAAAAGCGAAAGCATACAAAACAAAGAGAAGTCACGGAGTGTTACAAGGCAGACTAACACATTGTAAGTGTTGGGTTTTTTTTAAAAGATAGTGTTTAAATGAAATAAATAGAAGCCTTATTCTTCAGTATATACCATGCTTATTGGTCTAATGTTTCCTACGACAGAGGTATCAAACATAAGATCCAGGGGCCAGAATTCACCCGGAATCAGATACAGACTCCAAACTGACCCACTGGGCGATTTTAAAAATGTGAAGGAATAAAAATTTTGAAGTTTCAACTGTATTTTCATAAGTTTTGGAGCGTGATAAAGACCTCCCCCATGGGTATACTACACCAAAGTAAATAAGTAATAGATGAATAATTAAATGACAGGAACTTTTTTTTTTTTTACTTTCTACTACAGAAATGTATGCTTTTGTTTTTTCCCCAGTGGGTTCACAGTGGGTTCATAAATACAGGGCACTGTGGGCAATGAGAGAACCAGAATGTTTTAGGGCATTTTGCACATTTCTTACACTTTAAGCCAAAAGAGTTGTGATGACAGATTTCTTCTATTTACAACAGCAACATTTATATATCATATAGAAAAACTGAGACATCTTGTTGAGATTGCACACTCTTATATTAAATTATCCCAGGGATTAAATGTGTAGTTCTTTACACTAACAGAAAGGGTTTCTGTACAGACTACTTAAGATCAAAGTGGGATGTACTTGGCTCACAATGTAAAATGAGTTTGACATCCCATCCCTGCCGTACAACATAGGCAAGCAAAGTTAATCTAAAGCAAAATATCAGATGATGAGTAGGTCCTTGAACACACCGACAGGCAACATTTTTGTACCGGTCTTGGCTTGGTACCAAAGATAATTAAACACAGGCAACTAAGTCTTTCTACCTCATGTTCAAGTGCCGCAAAAGTAATTTTTTAAGCATAAAATTTGTTGAATGAATGAAATAATTGCAAGCAACACAGTCAGTGATAAATAAAAGTAACCACATTTGTAAGTAAAATTATTTGTAGGGTTAAATGGTTGTTGAAAGGATACTTATTTGTCTACTGCTACTCTAAATACCCAGCAATAAGGACATTTTAATGTTTCTCATAAAAAAAGATGATGGCAGAAGTGATTAAAGAAACACTTACTGTCACAGAAAAATGCACGTTATTAACCCAAACTAATGTACGCTGATTTTGCGGAGCTTGAAGCTAAAAGAGACTCCAAAGTCAAACACCCTGCATGGGTCTTACCATCACCGAGCGGAGAGGGGAACATGGGCATCTCATAGCCAGTGGGCGTCTGTGGGGAACTCTGGGAACTGGTGTCTCTCGAACTGCAGTTGGAGGCTGAGCTCACTGGAGCCGATGAAACAAAATAGATGTCTGACTGTGGGTGGAAAAAGCAGATACAAGCAGAGAGGGAAATGATGGACGTGTAGAGAAGGCAGGAAAACAGAAAGGTTTGAAGCAGGAGGTGAAATATGGAAACGAAAAAAGAAAGAACAAAGAATCAGAATGAATCATTTGATCTCAGACGCACGGTTCTGTTTGCAATTATCTGAGTGTATAAATCATAGTTGTATTATTGCTTTTGCAGCCATGCAGATTATCAGCCTTATTTCCCACAGGGATAATAAGGATAGATTGAAATGAGAGCTCTCAGACATCTTCTTCTACAACAGTGCGAGGCCTGACACTGAAACTAAATCCACAAACCTGAGGATTCTTGTTCAGTGGGCGTGATATGCTGTCATTTATACAGACCCGTGAAGCAGCCAGCTGTAGCTCCGGGACCACTGCTGTGTACACAAGATTGCCATTGACCACTAGTCGAATCTCAATGGAGTCCGTGGTGAAGGCCAGGATGTAAGGAAATGCACAAACTGCAAAGACACCAAAAGCATAAGAAAAAGTATTTAATCAAAGGGAAGCCACTGAATCAAGTCTGAATCTTGATCTTTGTTAATATTTCGAATTTCAGGTGAGATGTGCAACAGTGAGTAACTACAGCCATCTATATAACACGGTGGAGGCTCTGTCATGGTTTGTGGCGTCATCTTGAGCCAGTTATGATGGAGATCTTAACAAAATTGATGAAATTATGTACACAGAAAAGTATAGATTTTGATCCAGCAAAACGGTGCGATTATTTTTTTTTAAATGATGAAAATTACTATTTTATATGCCATTGGTATGAGCTGATTTTAAATTGAAGCTCTCCGACATGTTTTAATACATTTGTGTTATTACTCTGCACTGTTGGCTTTAGTGTCAATGTGCATATTAAAGCAGGACACATTACAGATGCACAGTAGGCCAGAGGGACAGCATTGTGTTATGAACAGAGCCAGGGTTACAGGTTTAACACCAGCTTTCTTTTTCTTTTTCATCACCTTCTGCGTTAATAATAAAATGTACACAGAAACACGCACGCACGCACGCAGGCACGCACGCACGCACAAATAATCACTTAGGCCAGTTGGACACTTGTAATTACACATGATGTTTCCATGGTGACATGAAGTTTAGTCAGGCCAGCAGCAATGGGCAGGGTGGGGCCCTGAGAACTGTTGCCGTGGTAACTTACCAATAGCATTGGGCATCTGGTTCCAGCTGAAGTGGAAATCCGAGGTGTTGGACTGGATCATCGGTGTGGAGCCGTTAAACGGACAAACTTTCTTATAGTAACAAATATCTGCAAAAGACACACAGGATTTAGATTAAAGGGATTTAATCCGACAACAGTCTTTTATTGTAACTCGAAGAGGGCTGACAGTTGTTTGTCCTTTTATACTGCTGAAGCAGAGGGAAAAAAACTCCCTGACTCTTAGTATTCTGGAGCCGTCTCTGTGCAATGATTTTTATTCCAGTAGCAGAGGAAAAGGCTTTGACAGCAGAGGCAGATACCCAACATTACACAACATCTGAAATGTTTAGAGGAATGATGGGGGGACTCACAGTTGTAGCACAACAGCAGACCTGCCTCCCCGTCTTCATACACATCAATGGCTGCTACAAAATTTACCTGCAGGCACAAAGAAGTCAGTTTAGAGAAATCAAAGATGGTTCAGAGGCGAAAGGTCAAATAGGAGAGTCTGTTTTTAACAAATAATGTCAGGTCAGTACCCTCGGAAGATACAGAAGATACACTGCATGTCAGCTACAGATTTACTTTTTTCTAAATAGAAAGGAGAATTAGATGCTTTATTAAGGCAGCTGTTCATCCTCCAGCCTGCTCATCCATTTCTCCCTTCTCTCGTCTCCCCAGCTGGTGGCTGTGAATGACAATGTGTTGATTCACCCAGGCAGCCTGGTAATCAGCAGGTAAATAAAGCCGCTAACTAGAGGTTTCAGTCCTGTTTGGCTTCAATAAACATCACATAGAAATGCAAGAAAGCAATGAGAAAGCCGCTAATATGTGTGTCTGTGTTTGTGTGTGCCTCACCCTGTTGGCCTCTGCGTGATGAAGCCGGTAGGCATCACCAGTACTCTCATTGATCAGGTCAAATTGATGTTTGTAGGCCACACAAATCATATTATCATTTTCCCCGGTTGGACCGTCCACCAGCGACATCACCACCGGTGGGTCACACAGACAGATCTCCTAACGGGAGCATGGTGCACGTGGTTAACATTAGGACTTTTTACTTTTACACTCCTATTTTCATTCTTCTTTCACCCTCTTCCGTTTGACAAGTAATTAGTCTCTTACCAATGTTCTTTTTTAGCCCCTAGTACCATTTGGGTATTGAATACAATGTACATGCTTGATTCATATACTGCTTTTTCTAGCTTCTCTTTGCTCATGTGGACTTTGATTTACCCGTATGTACTGAAACTCCTCCACTGGAGAATCCACTCCTGTGGCGACGGCGCTGAAACGCGGATGTTTCCTGGTGATGAGGAGGAGTTTGTTCCTGATGGCTGCTACTATCCTCAGCTCTGAGCCATGGTGGGTGTTAATAGAGTACAAATGGCAACCTAGGACAAAGCGGATGAGAGGGGAGGCTGACAAAGAGATGGAAACTATAATGGATGTTTGCTGCTGCAGGTGCCGTTCCCTGGCATCGTCCCGCAGATCAATGCATGCCGCTCAGACAGCTGGCATGACACCAGTGAATATAACACTGTGTGTGTATTTGTGTGTACACTGTAAAAAGAAGATTAATTAAGGTTACACTTCAGAATTGATTAGATACTTGTTAACCTTGTAAACAGCCTCGTAAACATATTCAGATAATCCTTTAACAGGTCAGAAATGTAGATGTTTACTTCTTTAGGAACATTTGTACATTTTTCAATACAGATGTACAATATTTACAGCTCAAAGACATTATTTATGTTTGTAAGCCAAAAGCTCAGGTTTCAATCTGCTCGAAAAGCTTGTTTTCCAGGTTTTTCTACTTGTGACTACTTGTGCTGTAGTCAGCTTGGCATGGATTTCTTCATATGGCCATCTCATGCCAGCACTGTGGCTGTGCCTAATATGATGAAGCACAGGCCTGTTCCAGAAAACAGTTTGCTAACCCTGAGATGAGGATTTCTTAATCCCTGGACTTTTCACAGACTCTGCTCGCTGGCAGGTTTTCTTTAACAAACCCAGAGTTTCTCTCGGACTCCTCCCCTAATGTTGCGCCTGAAGTAGATGACCGAATCTCTCTTTCATTCCCACATTCATGCAAGTGATAGCAAAGCAACCGAATATGTTCGTTTTCACAAGTTTATGTCTTTACAGAGGTTAACTGGATTACTTTTTTAAATTCAAGCTGTGCTGGTTGCTTAAGCCACCACATTCTTCCACATTTATGGGGTGACTGTGGCTGTGGAGCTACAATGGGTGCACCCATCAGAGTGTGATAGTTAGTCTTGAGTCTTGTACTAAAAAGCATTTTGAGAGATCAGATGGAGTAAAAATATTGGTATTTAAGCATGATAAAGACAAGTTGGCAACACCCGCCAGAGGCCAGTGGAGAAGTAGGTTCCAAAGTAAAAAACTTTTTTTTTTAATCTCCTGTCGATCAGGAGATAAAAAAAAATCAGTCGATCCAATCTGTCTTAAAATAAGTTTTAACATTAATCTGAATGTATGAGGGTTAGGCTTATCATCATCAAATTAGCTCTTTACCACAGTATGTCTTTTTTCCTGTCTCCCTCCCCTCTCTCCCAACTGAACCTGGTTCAGGTTTCTTCCTGTTAAAAGAAAGTTTTTCCTTCCCACTGTTGCCAAGTGCTTGCTTATAGTGGGTTGCCTTACGGTGTAACTGACACACTGGTCCACCACATGCTTAAGTTGCATTACCAGCAGGGGGGCATAACATATTTAAAGCCAAGAAGTCGCAAATGACCAAGGAATCTATGAAGTACATTTCGGTGTCCTTCTATGTCAGAAACTAATAATCTAGGTAGCTGATATGTATCAACGTGTAAATCCATCCATCTTCTTTCGCTTATCCGGGGCCGAGTCGTGGGGGCAGCAGCCCAAGCAGAGAAGCCCAGACCTCCCTCTCCCCAGCCACCTCCTGCTCCAGCTCATCCGGGGGAACACCAAGGCGTTCCCAGGCCAGCCGAGAGATATAATCTCTCCAGTGTGTCCTGGGTCTGCCCCGGGGCCTCCTCCCAGTGGGACATGCCCAGAACACCTCACCCGGGAGGAGCCCAGGATGCCCGAACCACCTTAGCTGGCTCCTTTTGATGTGGAGGAGCAGCGGCTCTACTCTGAGCCCCTCCCGGATGGCCAAACTTCTCACCCTATCTCTAAGGGAGAGCCCCTAAGAGATGTATGTATAAGGAATGTATGAAGTACATTTCGGGGTCCTTCTATGTCAGAAACTAATAATCTAGGTAGCTGATATGTATCAACATGTAAATGTCTTTTTAAATTTTTTTACATAATCTTTGGCTTGAAATAAAATATCTCCCTCTGCTAGTACTGCAGCTTACAGCAATTTCAGCATGCATGTCCATTTCACACTTACGAGAGGCAAAGTGTGACATCCATGCAGTTGACCAGCATGTTTTTGCCGTGATATTCAATTCAATTCAATTCAATTTTATTTATATAGCGCCAAATCACAACATCAGTCGCCTCAAGGCGCTTTACATTGTAAGGTAGGCCCTACAATAATACATACAGTGAAAAACCCAACAATCATATGACCCCCTATGAGCA
>VURO01035936.1:23463-34964 GCA_015108175.1 Pelvicachromis taeniatus
ATTAAGTGCTTTGTAAATATTTCAAACATGAGGTTGTTTTTGTTAGGGCGAAAAAATTCAAAGATTCGTTCAAGTACTAAGATCAAGGCGATGTGACGCTTTAAAGATGTGCGCCTCACCTCTTTTCTGCACAAGCCTGTGGTGACGAGGCTAGTCGGGGCATCACCTCTCACTATGGTCTTCAGTTTGAGGGCCTGGGGAAGAAATGGATTTTACTACTTTGGCCGTTGTAGGTAACGATGATATCTTTCATAAACAGATGCAAAAATGTTAATCGTGTTAATCATGATGACCGGGTTAACACGCCTAGCCACGTTAACGCGGTGTTAGCACCGTATTAACGTGTTAACGCTGACAGCACAAGTAATATACACTTTTTATTTTTTAGAATATTCTCTGTTTCTTTAACTCTTATCCCTATTAAGACAACCTGACAATCTACCCTGCAATGGCAAGATTTGATTTGATACAGCTTTACTGTTTAATAAAGATGCGTTCAATAACCATTAGAATCGATTCAGGGATTTCCCTAGGGTACCTGCATGAACAGAGACCATCCTCACTGATTTCTGATGCACATCCACTCATTTTGTTCTATAGGCAGGCCTGAAATATGTCATGAACTCCTATGTATTTTTCTGTCTTTTGGGCTCTATTATGTAGCTGTAAACAAGTAGCTTGCCAATGAGCTAGCATCTATCACAGTCGTTCTCTCTGTTTTTATTGACATACAGGATACTTTATATCCTTTCCAACATTCTGCTTGGTGGAGAAAATGACATTTTATGGTATTTATCTGTTATTTAAATAATGTCTCGGCTCTCACACTCATGGACCTTGCGCAAGACAAATGAGCCCTAACTTGCTCGGATGCCGTTTTCTATTACTGCTATTTAGCCTGGCATTGCTTGTTTTTCATGCTTATTTAGGTTCTGAGAACTGTGACAGACGGTGACAAGAAGGTGACTGTACAAAAAGAAAAGTCATAATGAATCAAAGGTTAAAGCCATTTCAGAATTCAAACACAGTACAAATGTGCAAGCTGCAAAAGTGCCGTCTGACTGAAAGTGCCAATCCAAGCTGCACAAAGCATTACCATGCCTGCATAAACAGGCAATCTGGAGATGATGAGATCAATACAAACCACTACTGTGGTGGCTTAGCCGTACAGCATACTAAAGCATCCTTCTGAACAGATCCATGAGAAATCATATTCAGATTTATGAGACATTAATGGGGAACATGACATCACCGTGTACCATGCACATAACACAGTGAGTGACCCTACTGTGAGTCAGTTTAGCTGACAAATGGCTTGTCCCTAAAATAACTGGACCATCAATGACCGAACGTGTTAGTCTTCCATTGTTTTAATGCTTTATAGAAGAACACGTCGATACCTAAGCTTTGTATTTATAAGTCGAGAACAATAGAAACGAGATAGAACAGTTACGCAAAGAAAAGGAAACCAGGACAACAAACAAAGAGTAAAAGAGAGAATTACTAAAATTAATACACAGCTGCTTGTTTAGAGTTGACTATAAATGATATACCCACTATCTCCCAGCCTCACAGAAAAAAATATTTCAAAAATGGTTCATTGCCATGTATGGTGCTTTGTAAGGTCTTTTTCCCAGTATGATTATATCAGGTAAATCAGCCACACAGTAACCCTCTTCTTAGATTATTATTCCTTCTTTATCCTCCTGCAAGCAGGTGTTCAGTTCATTCAGCCTTTGAAACCCAATCAGTACAAAGAGCTTCCTCATTAATGACTGAGAGAGGGTAGTTTCCCCTGCAGTGGTAGGCAGCACTCATTACATTTGCATTTTTAGAGGGAAACAAAGAGAATAGAACAGAATACGCACTAGGTACATGCTAGGTAGTTTCATTACTAAAGACCAGACTAAAGTGACTCAGGTACCTTTTCTGTTTAATTTAGAAATATTGTTTGACTTTCCAGGCAACTCTGATTAACATTTACTTTTCATTTCCCTTACAAATGATTACTTTTATTCTTAAAACATCAAACAGAGAAGCTGGTAACTGTGGAAACACTTTTTTCTCTTGTGAGTAGGACAAAATTTCACACCCTTTAAAATTTCTTTGAGTAAATCATTTGGAAAGTTTCCTGGAAATGACACCAAAAGCACATGACCCATAAAGCAAATACACCCCCACCAAAAAGCCCAAATATTGCCACGGTGGAGAAATGGAGTGGTGCTTGGATAAGGCGGTGTGTAAGGTGTACAAAGCTGAATGATGTTTTTCAGCATAGACAAAAAAACAATTTGTTTCTCTTTCCGAATTAAGCCTCTGATTACAGCTCAAGTCTGAAGTGTGCACTACAATAGAAGCTGATCAAAAATGTACAAATGCACAAAATACTATGACTTGTTCAAGGTCTAAACCCAAATTTCTATATTTGGAGCTGACCAGTAGTTCTGTCGTCTTTCTGAAGGTCTGTCAAAGCTGCTAAAACCTTGTTCTAATTTCTTTCTAATTAGCTCCTATTTCTTATGTGAATCTACAAATATGTACAAGACAACACAGTCTGACAGGCATAAAGTAGCATTTTTGTAACAAAAAGGTGATTCTCAAAGAGCTACTAGCGAAGCTCTTGGCATGGTGTGCAGTTTATCCTTAAAACATCCTAGGAAACTGGATAGGTGGATGACAAAAGAAGTGCCAGACCTAAAATATATCAGATGAATAGACGCAGGGCCTAAAGAGATGTACGTTAAATAACACAAGACCTGGACCACAAATCAGTGGCAACTGATGAATCCACATTTAAGACTTTTGGTTCAATTCCGTTCAGCAGGCCAGGAGAACTATTCCTGAAAACTGCTTAAAGAAATTACAAGAAAACTGCCCAAGGGAGTTCAGAATAAAAGTAGTCATACCAAATATTGACTTTTAAGCTCATTAAATTTGTACAAACTATTTTTTTGCCTTATATATGCTGTATTTCCATATATGTTTGCACATATTTCAATAAACTGTTGCACCCACAGCAAAATGCATGAAAATGAGAGGTAGATTAAGACTTGCGCAGAATTGCATGTGTACATGTCCTCTGGTGTTTCTCACAGAACACATGAGGTTATTTTTCATGTCTTTGTGTGCTCAGAACTCAGTTACCTGCCCTATTCTGACAAACTCAGCCTGGCGTGCCTCCTCCTTCTTACGTGCAGACTTTGGAGACTCAGGCAGAACATCGCTGAAGGACCGTCTGTTTAACATGTTCTGGGGAGAAAAGGGAACCTAAACATGGAACGCACAAAATGTGACACATGCGCGCACACACGCAACCACACAGAGAGAAAAAGAAAAGCAACAAGGGGTCTTAGAAGTGAAGTGAGAACAGCAAGAGTCAACAGTGCACTGCTTGAACTAAGCTGTAATAGGAGCAATGGTGAAAGGAGGGGAAAAAAACAACAGATATAAGAACTAAAGTGATGTGAGGAGAGAGAGCCCTGCTGAGAAAGTCAGCATTGCAGCAGAATCCAGTGAGTGTGGTGCAGTATGCGGAGGCTGCAGTGGAATACAGCAGAGGACAAATCAGCAGCGGCTCTGGTCGCTGCAAGTGACTGAAGTGACAAGGATGAGTCAGGAGGAGAAGAGTGGATAGTTGGCCAAAGAGTACAACTACAGGTCTCTGCAGCAGTCGTGGACAGAAACACTGCTGTACCTTGTGCAGGTCAGGCATGAGGTCTTGATAGAGCGAGCGGATCAGCATGTCGAGGGTCCGCTGACGCTTCTGGGCAAACGTCGGTGTCTCCAGTGTGGCTTTCTCTCCATTGATTACTGAGGGAGATGAGGGAAGATCAGTGTAAGGGAGTCAGGGGCAACACAAATATGTCAGTATATCTGATGCATTTCTTTTTGACATTTTCATACATTTGACTAATAAAAAGTCCCTGAATTCTTGGTGATCTGTAAATACAGGCGGGGATGGGAGAGGGGGTCCAAACAGTGGAACACTTTCCTCTGAGAAGATCTTTAACCTGCGGCACACACGAGATCATAAAGAGCTGCAGATCAAGTAACTTCATCAACTCTTTTGTAAACCAAAGACACTCACCTGTAACTGTCATTCTGGCTATTGTACCTAACTAATGCAAAAATATCTAGAGGTGAAAGTAAAGGAATCAATAAACTACATATGGTCAAAAACATACAATTTCATTGCTCGCTCTGATGTGGATATGACTTCATTATCTGAAGCTGGTGTAAACATGGCTCATGTTGTTAGCTACCACTTAATCTCTGTGACAGTCACTGTCCATGCGAAGGATACGGGTGAAGTGTGATCGGATCATAGACGGCTTGAAGGATGATGGGGCGTCATCGCCTTCCTGGAATACTATGGTAACAATGTCATTTCCAATGTGCCTCTTTCTCTCCACCTGACAGAATGGATGAACAAGAGAGACACAGAGATAAAGAAAAACACAGCAAATTAACCTCGGTACCCTGCAATTTATGTGTCACAGGGATGATCTACCATTAATTATGTTTTTTTGTCTACGTGGAACTTAGATAACCCTTCATTTTAATAAATGGCAATGCAGAACTACATGTACAGATGATGACCAATGAATTCTTTGACTTTCAAACATGGTAGTTATTGAGCAGGTTCTGCAGCTAGTTTTAGGTGACACTAAATCCACAAATATGCAGTATGTGTTTGTTAGGCCAAATCAGCCACCCAAATACTTTACCACTGTTTTTGAGACCACATGATTGCATCTATGCACTTTGTATCATGCACCACATTTGTCTTCATTTGATACCAACTTCTACCATAACTAATTATTGCAGATTTATTGAGTTTCTTTTCTCTCAGGACTAAAACTAAGCCAAAATGTCAAGATTTTAAACCTGTACAATCATGTAAAAATGCCCAAACTCAAGTCTGAGACTCTCTTGGTCTCATTACTAGTAAGAATATATTTCTTTACATTAAACAATACAGAAGTATTGCTGTATATGATTAACACAACACCTTCACCAGTGAAAACAATCTGACTTTACATTACACCCAGACTATGGTGTGATATAGAGTGTGACTGGAGCTCTTCTCAGTCATGCACCCACAATGCACTACAGACACAGACTATTCCTTATTCATCACTGCCAGAATGAACCGGTATCTGAAGATGTGTCAGATTTGCTAAGCAGCAGCCCCTTGAAATTATACCTAAAAAACTGGGATTACAGAAGGAGGCAATAATGCCCATTTCTTTTTATTCTTCTGCTATACTAACAGGATTCTACTACATTTGTGCCACAGCACTTCCTTATGCATACCAAACAACCGTATGCGTAAAGATACAGAAATAGACAACAAAAGGAGTATTGAACAACAATGTTGTCAGTGTTCTGGTATTTTTGTCACTTTTGTGTGATTTCAGTATTTCATGAGACAATCTACAGATGTGGTAGTTGTGTATGGCTCTGTGCCCTAAGTGACTGGAACTGGTAATGACCAAAATCTTTTTTCTTTTATTTGTTTGTGCAATGGTTAATGCATCAGTATGAGAAAGCTCTGTAATCAAAATTATATTTTAAATGCCAAACTATAATTATTGTTGTAATTGATGAATTTTGAAATGTACCGTTTTGCATTAAAAAAAAACAGAAATAAATTGTAAAGCACATTATTATTTTTTGATTAAGATGCCAAATTACAGTCAGTTACTTGCATCCCTGAATAGAAAAGCTATTGTGGTTGAATGTAATGCTTGATTAACTTCCAACTTCTGAGAGAAGGCCAGTGGGCTGGCTGAAAGGGCGCATGGATTCAGTTAACTGTCTAATAAATAAATATGTTTTAGACAGATTTTTAAAAATATTTGTGTTTTGTTGGTTTTATGATAAGTGGTGTAATAGATTTTACATACATACATACACACGGAAAGTCAGAGGTGGGGATAGAGATCATTAAGATGCACATGCACAGAATGGGGCAAGTATCACTGAGAATAAGAGAGTAGAAGGGTATCAGGAGCCATCAGCTCACGTTGGCTAAAAATCTAAAAAAGATATTTCATATTTTAATTGCTGACAAACACAACATCAAGGTTTTACCAAATCTATTAGAATGACTGGACATCACAAATGTTTGCATATCACGTATCCATTCTACAATATTTCATCTAGACCAGTGATACGGAGGGACACAGTGAATGACTGTAAACCCTAGAACCAACTATGTAAAAATATATGAAATGAAGAAAGCAGTAAAAATGAAAAAAGAAACAAGAGAGAGACCAAATGTGTACAACCACACTTGTAACGCACCTGCTGTTTGTTCTCTTTAGAGTAGGGTAACATGGTGGAGACGTGGAACATGAGCTCATGACCTTGATACACTGTGTAGATGGACTTAATTCCTGTAGTGTCATCTGCAGACAAAAACAGTATAACAATACATGGGGGGAAAAAAAACCTTAATGGATGGCCTCCTTTTGAAAGTGATGTTTTGTTATGTGATCAAACGTGTGAACTTTCTTACTCTTGGTGTCTAACCCTCCTCGGTAACCTGCCCATCCCTGCAGTGTAATGGTATCACCCAGCAGACTGAGAAACTTGTCGAAGTTCTCACTCCCTGTCTCTGCAACAACATAAGTCATTAAGCAGATATCTTCTATTGTGGGATATGTAGTGTTTTTTATTCTAGTTTGACATTTTGGACATTTAGTTTAGATGAGCTTAAAATGCAAACTAACTGTAAACAAGGTGAAACCGCTAGCTTGGTTCTGTCGGCTAATAATTAGTAGGTATTAGGTTATAGAAAGTGTTTTTTTAGAAAATGTGAACAAGTAAAAAAAAAAACATTAAACCAGACTAATTATATATGAAGGGTTCTAAAAAGGAGAACCCAATACAAGTGGTGTCGTAAAATGGGATTATTTCTAATGGGGGAAACGAATCTGGTTTTAAATAATTACAGATAACTGTAGGAAATTTGCCTGCTTTTTGATGTATACCCTCTCTTGAGTCTTGTTCATTTTACACAATATCTTTTACAGTAGCTATTTAAGCAAAATTTATGGACTAAGCACATCTTTTAAACCACTTGTTCACTAAAGAAAGCTAGCATCCTTCATTGATATCACAGTAAATTACAAATTCATTTTGCTAACTGTTTTTAAGGCTAACCTTTAACAAACCCATCAGAGCTTATTTAATCTTTTCTACATTTTTACATGCTGTAGTGCCTTTTTTTGAGCATTTCAATGTATCAAGTTCATTGTAACTATATAAATTGCTAAAAACTGTAATAAACTACAAAGAAATTGAAAGAAAGTTTTTTTTTTGTGTACACATTTTTCTAGTTACAGAAATGTCAAAGGCATATCCCTCAAAATTTTTAATGCAAAAAAGTTGAACGAAATAGTTTCCAATTACAGGAAATTTATTTTGAGTGTCTTCATAATTTCATTTTTTTTATTTTTATAAACTGCAGCAAAAACCAAAATAAATATTATTGCATCAAAATAAACTATTTCCAATCGTGAATCGCTACCTTATTGTGGTGGAGGGGTTTGTGTGACCCAGGGATCACCAGGGGCTATGTTGTCGGGGGGCTTTTTGCCCCCTGGTAGGGTCACCCATGGCAAATTGGTCCTGTGTGAGGGACCAGACAACTTCTGAGAGAAGACATTTTTCAGAAGGGGGACCGGAGGATGTGTTCCAACTATAGGGGAATCACACTCCTCAGCCTTCCTGGGAAGGTCTATGCCAGGGTGCTTGAAAGGAGAGTTTGGATACAGGAGGAACAATGCAGTTTTCGTCCCAGTCGTGGAACACTGGATCAGCTTTTTATCCTCTCAAGGGTACTTGAGGGTGCATGGGAGTTTGTCCAACCAGTCTACATGTGTTTTGTGGACTTGGAGAAGGCATTTGACTCGGGGTGTCCTGTGGGGGGTGCTCTGGGTGTACGGGGTGTCTGGCCCATTGCTACGGCCATTTGATCCTTGTACAACCGTTGCAAGAGCTTGGTCCGCATAGCTGGCAGTAAGTCGGATTCGTTCCAGGTCGGTGATGGGCTCCGCCAGGGCTTCCCTTTGTCATCAAATCTGTTCGTAATTTTTATGGACAGAATTTCTAGGCGTAGCCAAGTGGTGGAAGGCTTTAACTTGGGTGGGCTCAGAATCTCATCTCTACTTTTTGCAGATGATGTGGTTCTGTTGGCTTCATCAAGTGATGGCCTCCAACTCGCCTTGGAACGGTTCACAGCCGAGTTTGAAGTGGTGGGAATGAGAATGAGCACCTCCAAATCCCAGGGCATGGTCCTCCGCCGGAACAGGGTGGAGTGCCCACTCTGGGTCAAAGACGAGTTCTTGCGCCAAGTGGAGGAGTTTAAGTTTCTCGGGGTCTTGTTCACGAGTGACGGGAGAAGGGAGCGGGAGATCGACAGACGGATCGGTGCTGCGGCTGCAGTAATGCGAATGCTGCATCGGTAAGTTGTGGAAAGAACAAGATCGCGGATACAAGTGGCAGAAATGGGCTTCCGAAGTGTGGCTGGACTCTCCTTTAGAGATAGGGTGAGAAGGTTGGCCATCCGGGAGGGGCTCAGAGTAGAGCCGCTGCTCGTCCACATCAAAAGGAGCCAGTTGAGGTGGTTAGGGCATCTGACAAGGATGCCTCCTGGGCGCCTCCTGGGTGAGGTGTTCCGGGCATGTCCCACCGAGAGGAGGCCCCGGGGCAGACCCAGGACATGCTGGAGAGATTATATGTCTCGGCTGGCCTGGGAACGCCTTGGTGGACGAGCTGGAGAAGGTGGCTGGGGAGAGGGAGGTCTGGGCTTCTCTGCTTGGGCTGCTGCCCCCGCGACCCTGCCCCGTATAAGCGGAGGAAGATGGATGGATGGGCAATCAAAGTTCTAAGTGTCCCAGGAAGTATACAGAAAGGCACAAAGTCAAACATGACTTTCAATAGCAACAGTGGATCTTTTAAAAGCCCTGAAAGAAACACCCCCTCATAAATTTCCTGTGAAAATCACGGTATTTCTGGTTTTCGCAGGTAATGGCAGACATGATTGTTCACATGACAGCGTGATGACAACGTGATGATGTTTATTCCAGCACAGGAAATGCTATGAACAGTTGATCATATCCACAAAGCGTGTGTCTGTTTTTCTTCTGACGCAATTTTTGCAAACCCATTAGTGGAAGGAAACCCCGGCCTGAGACAATTTGAATGCATGATATGTAAATAAACTCCTGTGTTTTTAATGTGCAAAATCCTCTAGCTCATTTGGTTGCAGTTCTATCGGGATTTAAAAATAGTTATACAAAGTGAATTGCAGGCACTCCCGTCGGCTTTGTAGGGCTAAACAAACTAGCGCTAGTTACCAAAAATGATTACGCCCAAAGATGGCAGCAACCTGTTTATTTTAAGCTCAAAATGATAATCCACCCATAAATGGGTGACGTCACAGTGACTGCATCATGTTTTATTTTATATATACAGTCTTTAATTTGAACACTAAATAATAAATGAGAATAGCAGGATTTACCATTACTAAACATCTCGTCATCTGTGAGCTGTCCATCTTTGGCATACAGCACACCAAACTTAAAGTTGACAGAACCCTAAAAGAAAAATGAGTTAGATTAAAGAAATAAGTGCAAAATAAATTTTACATTTAAAAAATAAAAAGTAAAATAACATGTATAAACAAAAGATCCACGAAAGGTGACAAGAAATGCTAAATACTGATGACATAACGTAGAGAAAGAGGTAATAGCGTATAGTTACTGTGTAATAATATGACAGCAAGCAAAATACTAATCTGCATAACACTTGAAACAACAATTGTAGTTGTACACATACAACATTTCAGCATATACAAGAGGAATACAAGCTCAAATTTGCAGAACACTACAAAAAAGAAAATCAAGCAAAGAACTAAAAAAAAGAGAAACTGTATTCATGAGATTTCATGGGATAATTTACCACAGATATGCTAAATTATCCCATGAAAAGCGTATCATATTCATACCTCCTGTTCCTCCAACACCAACAGGTCCTGGGGAAAGAGGACACAATAACTGTCACTGACCAGAACTGCGGCTAGAGATGACACAGCCTAAGGACATTATGAAGTTTAGATGTCGTAGATCCGGGTTGGCATGAAATGGGTCGGTGCTATATTTCATTAAGAGCCTGCCGTTGTGCTGGTGTCATTCTCACCTTCTGAATCTCCGGGTTGAGGATTTCCCTGGGGCCTTTCTCAAACCTGTCCATGTTCATTGCACTGTACGGGCAGAATCAGGAGGGGCAGAAAAAGGAGGAGTGGAAGAAACAGTGACAAAAAACCCCCAAGTGTTTAGGGTTGATGAAAGACAAACAGCCCAAAGGTTAACACTCATTAAAACCTGATACTGGGGATTTCCCGTCTAGCTTGAACCATTTGTATTCATTCAGCGTTAGAGCAGCAACTTAGCCTTGAGGAATTTAAAATCTCAAACCTTTTGTTTCGTACATATTTTAATATCTTGTTACCAGTCACTGATGACATCTGCTGCTGAAAATAAAATGCTGAAGGGAAAAGAATTAGCAGGAAATATATGCAAAGTTCTGGTGAAATTATACAAATGTTGCATATTTTTTCAACATTTTCTTCCATATTATCCTCTGGTTTATATGGTTTACTGGTTCCCTGTTAAATCCAGAATAGAATTTAAAACTCTTCTCCTCACATACAGGGTCTTTAATAATCAGGCCCCATCTTGTCTTAAAGACCTTTTAGTAACCCATCACATAGAGCACTTTACTCTCATCCTGCAGGCGTACTTGTGGTTCCTCCATCCATCCATCCATCCATCTTCTGCCGCTTATCCGGGGCCGGGTCGCGGGGGCAGCAGCCCAAGCAGAGAAGCCCAGACCTCCCTCTCCCCAGCCACCTCCTCCAGCTCATCCGGGGGAACACCAAGGCGTTCCCAGGCCAGCCGAGAGATATAATCTCTCCAGCGTGTCCTGGGTCTGTCCCGGTGGGACATGCCCGGAACACCTCACCCAGGAGGCGTCCAGGAGGCATCCTTATCAGATGCCCGAACCACCTTAACTGGCTCCTTTTGATGCGGAGGAGTAGCGGCTCTACTCTGAGCTCCTCCCGGATGGCCGAACTTCTCACCCTATCCCTAAGGGAGAGTCCGGCCACCCTTCGGAGGAAGCCCATTTCCGCCGCTTGTATACGCAATCTCGTTCTTTCGGTCACTACCCACAGCTCGTGACCATAAGTGAGGGTAGGGATGTAGATCGACCGGTAAATCGAGAGCTTCGCTTTTACACTCAGCTCTCTCTTCACCACAACAGACCGATGCAGCGTCCGCATTACTGCAGCCGCAGCACCGATCCGTCTGTCGATCTCCCGCTCCCTTATCCCATCACTCGTGAACAAGACCCCGAGATACTTAAACTCCTCCACTTGGGGCAAGGACTCGTCCCTGACCCGGAGTGGGCACTCCACCCTTTTCCGGCTG
>VURO01035939.1:8373-30385 GCA_015108175.1 Pelvicachromis taeniatus
AACTACAAGAGTTTTTAAGAAATGTATCAGATTTGAAAAAGTATTGCATCAAATAGGGAGGCAGTGGCTCGACAGATTTGTTTGTCTCACAGCTGTAAACACACTGACACTAACCAACTCCGAAATCAAAAACTGCTTTTCTCTCATTCTCGGAGGTTGGTGATCTCTAATCCTGAGAACACGTTTACTGTTCAGAGAGCAGCTGGTGGCAGATAGAGTCTTACCTGTTTGATGTGACTGAGGTGCCTCTTCTGTTCAAATGAGTCGAGTAAGATTTTCTCTCTAAATATTCCTGTTGACAGATATTATTATTTGAGTCTCTTCTCACCAGTGCAATACATTCTCAAAATCATTCGGCGAGTCTGTTTTGTCACTGTTTTCTGCTCTCGCACTCAGCTCGACTTCATAACCAGAAAGTTATCACTTTAAACTTAATTATTTCCTGTTTTGATGGACATTGATACTCTCAAATTATACTAATTTAGTAGTCCCACTCAGCACCAATATGTTTGACAATTGCTGTTTTGGGTGAAATGACATTAGATAAATTGCCGTAAAATTCGGTAAACACCTTTCCTCTCTCAAGTTGAATGGATTATTGTGATTGCATCTCTTTCCATCTGGTTTCTAGTTTGTCCAATTCTTTGGTTAATTGACCTTCAAGTATGTTTTCGTCAAGTATATTCTCAGTCGTACATCGTGCTTAGTGCTAATCGGCAAATGCTACTATGCTAACAAATTGTATTGAGATGGATTTTGTGCCACCTTAAGTTGTCCAGTAATGTGAATTTTCCTTCCTTTCGCAGTCATGATGGATTAATATCATAGCAGGTAATTTTCATACACTCAATTCACGAGCTGAATGATGCGTCTGACAATTTTTTGTGTGTGATGAAATTGCAGAAGTCCGAACACTCATCTCTGTAATTTGTGACGGTAATTGCAGAAAGCTCTTACCTTATGCAAATCATACACAAATATTGCAGATGTCCTGTATTAACAATTTCTTACGCACAGTCGCCAAAAGTGATTCCATCCAAATTGTGCAATTGCGCTTCCCTAGTTTCTCTTTCTGCCCTGCAACCACGCCCTCTTTCTCCCTGTCTGTCTACCTTGATAAATTGCAGCTGGTTGGGAATGCACATTCACAGGGGAAATGATAAATATCCATAGAGAATGGATTTACAATCTTCAAACATCCAGCTAAAAGACAGCTCTTACCCCTGAGGAAATACTTCAACTCTATTTCTCACTCACTTTTTGTTCGTTGCGTCTTATTCCCCTTTTAAACCCCCCTTTCTCCATTTCTGTCTACACACATTTCTTGCATTCACTACCCAGAGGAAATACTTCAGTGCTCTCTCCTCATCTCTTCCTGTCTCTCTTGGTCATAAAAGCCAATTTGGAGGTCTTGACTTCCAGACAATCCCGGATCTCTAAAGTTAACCAGTTAACCATTTGTCTGAAAGAAAAAAAGTCTTTTAAGAAATGTGACTAAAGAAACTGGTCAGGAGTATATTCTGTGTACAGGTGTGTGAACATTCATTCTGAATATCAACAAAGATCTTCACACGTAACAAACGTTACTTTCTCTGTTCCATTTGTCCCAGATGTGTTAAATGTAAAATAATTTGCTCATAATAAATAAAAAAAAAAGTTTTAACTTTCTTCTAACCAACAAAATGACATAGAAATCAATAGAAGCTTACCTTATGAAGACATATTTTCCTCAGAAGTTAACTAAGATCAGGGTAAAACTACTTGTGTGTATTTATTTTTGCTCATTAGGGAAATACAAATAAGGGGGGTAAATCAACTTAAGTGAAAACATCTGTGGAGGTAATGAGAGGTGATTTTAAAACAGCTTTTAAAAGCATGAGAAACACTACTTGTAAGTAGGTGCTATTACTAAGATTTGATTACTCTCTTCATAGACTTCTACCATTGTGTATGCCACTTATACATAAGAAATCAGAGCTGATAAACCACATATTAAAGATAAAGACAAGGCTTTACAATTAAAACTTGTAAATAGTTTTAAGACAACAATACCACGGCAACAATGGTAATCTCTCACCTTGTTGAATCATTCATTTTGATATGAATGTAAAGCCTGAGACACACACACACACAGAAAAAGAGAGTGAGTTGTCAGGCTTAGTTCAAAAGCCTAAAGCTAAAACATATTTTAAAGATTACATTATTGTTTATTCATTGTCCACAAATCAAACATGACTAAACGAGTAATGGAGTTAATATTGAGCTCAAAAGATCAGAAGAAATCATTGGACTGAAAGAAAAAAAAATAGTGATTATTTCTGTCTGAGTCAGCAGTGGGCAGAAAAAACATCAAATATTTGAACCACTGTGAATTTTTGATTCAGCCTCCCAGGTATTTGAACACTCATGGAAGCCACTAAACAAGAAATCCCTTATTGTGTTAGGGGATTGTGTTAATCTGTAATGGAATACTTGAAGCATTTAATTTCAAACACTGTAAATCCATTTGGGGAAGGGGTTTTTGAAGGCTGACATGAAAACAATTCACTCAGCCATAATTTGAAAAACTCTGGACAGTGCCCTGTGGACACGTCACTTATTCTTCTAATTTTAATATTATTTGGTTCTGTGTTTTTCCTTTATTCGGATAAACAGCCATTTTGACTGATATTTTAGCTTGAAACATAATTTTCTCAGGTCTTTCTTTGGTTTCAATCATCGACCTTTAACTCCATCTCCAACAACACATGTGAACACACACACACACACACACGCACTTCCATTATTTTTAAAGTTCCTGGAAGTTTGATGTTTGACACAAGCCTCAAAACGCTAATGGTATGCTCAGCTTAATTGTGAATGAATAAATCTCCAACCTTTGTTAATAGGACATGGACACATCCATGAAATTAACAGATGCTACATATTCCAATGGTTTGTATTCAAGCAGAGTTAATCCTGCTCTCAGAGACTATAGCCAATTGTAGCCACAAGATGGCAATAATTACAAGGATGGAAGCAAACAGGTGCATTTTATGACATAATGTTAATTGAGATAAAAATGAGTGAAATCACTTTCACTCTGGCAGGTTTTACTTGATATCCATTTTTATTGGACAAGCACTGCCTGCCTTGCTTGCTCTAACGGATACACTGTCATTGCTACATACATACATACTTCCCCTGTATAAACCTGATAAGATATTTATAATAATTAATATATTTTAAGTTCCTTTTTTAGGTAAATGTAAAGGTTTGTTTTTCTTAGTCCCTTAAAAGCTTTGTTAGAGATACATGGTCTTCACAGTAAAGCTAGTACAAACTACAGATTTAAAAAATAAATAATTTCCTTAGATAAATTTACATTTATATTAAGTACTTTAAATTTTGTTTAAACATCTGCAGCAGTAATATTAATTACTGATTAAATTGATGACCAAAGAAGGTGTGCAGAAAAATAATGCTATCCATATGTAGATGCACGAGACTTCTTTTTTTTTTGGCCTATTTTTCACACTTACATATTTCAAATCATCAAAGCATGTTTAATATTAGACAAAGATTACATCATAAAAATGTTTTTTCTTTTATTTGTTATTTTAGGTTTTCTTTTTTTAAATTATTATTGTATTTATTAAGGGTATCGGAAAACATCAGTAGTCAGTTTTCAAGATTCCACAGTAAGAAAGAAATGGGGTAAAAATCAATTTTTACTTTAGAGAGAGATTTTGTCTCTGAGAGTCCCAAAAAAAGCAAAAGGCATTCCTGCCCAGAATATAAAGACTTGTCTCACATTTGCCAAATTATATTCTGATGACCTTTGCGAAAATATTTTTTGGACTGACCAGAAAGGTTATATTTTTTGACTCTGGTTACATCATCAAAACTAACTCAGAATTTAATAAAAATAATCATACCAACAGTCAAATGTGGTGGTGGTAGTGTAATGGTCTGGCTTGCTTTGCTGTTTCAGGACCTGAACGACTTGCCATAATTCATGGAACAATGAAATGTGCTCCCTACCATAAAATTCCCAAGGATTCTGTCCAGCCATCAGTTCATGCCCTGAAGATCAAAAGCACTCGCAGTATGCAAGAGGATGATGATCTGAAACACACCAGCAAGTCCAATGATGAATGACTTAACAAAACAAAACAAACAAACAAACATAAAAAACCCCACCATTTCAGTTTTGGAGCGACCTAGCCAAAGTCTTAAATAAATCCGATTAATGTACTTTGCCATACCGTAAACAGCCCATTCATGCTTGAAAACCATCCACTGAAGTGAAATACTTTGGCAAAGAAGAGTAGGCCAAAATTCCTCCACAGCAATGTGAAAGAATTGTTAACGATTACCACAAACGCTTGATTGCAGTTATTGCTGCCACTGGTGGGACAACCCTTGGCAGTAGGTTTTGGCAGCTATTACTTTTTCATAAAATAATTTTTCATAAGCTTGTGCAGGTTAACATTTTTTCCCAAATAAATGAAATCATCACTTAAGAACTGCATTTTGTATTTTATCAGGTTATATTTATGTAATATTCAAATTTGTTTAATTGTCTAAAACATTTAAGTGTAATAAATATGCAAATAAAAACAAGAAATCAAGAATGGAGCCAAAACTTTATTGCGGTATTGTATAGTTTATATATTTGTACATCTGATGACACATCCACCCTCCACAGTTTCGCCACGAGAGGAATAGGGGATAAAGCAAAATCAGCAAACATGCTTGAGAAAAGTTCTGCTGCTCTCATGCGTGTTATAAGGTTTGGGAAAAACAATCCTCCTGCGTAGGTTTTCAAAACGAGAACTGCCTTCATTTTATAATTTACTCAGTGCTTTGTGCCTTGGCAGTAACACACCCTGTGTCCTCCTGTCTCACACCCAAAAGCCATTTTTTAACTGCAATATGTTCCAATTTAATTTACCCAATTAACTAAACTGCAAACACAGTATTAGTATTTCTAATGTATTTTCAATAATAATTCAAACACACATAACTTACAAACTTTAGCATATTTTAAATTATTAAATGCTATTCATAAAGATGAATATGTGAATATTTTTGCACAGTTACTATGTTGCAATGTCATTAACCCATATATGATCATTTTTTATCTCCATTACATCAACTTGAAAGACTTTTTTGTTAACAAGTGTTTGCAAGGTCAAGCATTAACTTGCATCTACAATACTTCCAGTGAAGGACTCAAAGGTCATTTACTTGCAACAATATAAACCTGTCAGTGTCATTCAGTTTCACCATGCAATTTATATACTTGGAAACAGGAAGAGCTTATGTGAAAATAAAAACGGCATATTTTGTCTCTCGTGTCCTTCATCCATTTTCATGGTTGAGAGGCTACTATTTCATCGGCGAGGCAAAAGCATACTTTATAATTCAGTGAATAATGCATCGTTGAAAATTACAACAGGAAAACACTTGTAAATTGCATCAAACATTGTGTAGCCTGCCAACCAGTGTTTCAGAAAAGACAGATGATTGGTGGGAAAAAAAGAATAAGAAAATATTAGCAGGAAATGGTAAACTCAAAAGATAAAGAGAGATACATACACAAAGATAGAGAGAAAGAGACAAAAATAATCTATCTAGGCATCTTCCTAAATGGCAGTCAGCAGTCAAGTAATTATATTTGAGCAGCCAACTGATTTCTCTTTGTGGTGTGTGTGTGTGTGTGTGTGTCTACTTCTGTGTGTGTGCGTGTGAAATTTTGTTCAGTGTGTTTCCCATCTCATCTCTGAAGATATGAATATTAATGACCCTATTAGCAGACACAGATGCCAGGCAGTGCTTTGGTTGGAGTAACTTGGGGTGATATTGAAACTGAGTGAAATAATGTGAAATATTGTCTTTGTGAAATCAGATTTTAACTGCTCTTCTATCTGCAGGAGTCATCGTCCAGGTCACACTAGTGAGGTGGAGCTTTTATTATAAATTCCCATGAACTTCTAATAATTTAAATTTGAGCGAGTCAATCCAAGTGAGACAGCTTAATCGAACATGAAGTTTTTAAAGAAGTGACACCATTAGAAAGGGAGTGCAGCTTCGATTCAGACTTTATTACGCTTATATGTAGAGAGAAGTTTTTTCAGATGTCCCACTTTTTCTAAACTGCACTTCTTCTGAACTTTGGTGTCAGGCAGAGAAGAAAGTTTGTTGAGAACCCAGGTTTTCTGTCTCTAGAACAAGATACAATCTGATAGCAAGTGGCATGAGAAAAGCTAATCTTTCAAAGAAGAGTATCTGAAGTATCTATACATGAGGGAAAATGTTTTTACATACAGTTAATCACCGGTCATGACAAAGTTACTTAAAATATTTTACTATGCACACAATTTAGGATCAGTAGCAAGGCTACATTGTACAGCTGTCTTCACTTTAAGGTCACATATTCATTTTTTACAGATACAGTTACAGCAATATGTACACACCGTATATCTTCCTTTAGTAACCTGGGCGCTTATTAAAAAAATTATCCGGCCAGCCCGGCGTTTAAAAGAGACCGGCGGTTGTTGGAGACCGGCTCTGATTCCCTTCTCGGAAGGAATTGTCACAGAAGTGAGAGGGAAAGAGGACCCAGGCGCGCTTTTTAGACTGAGGTGAAAAGACGTATTCCAACAGTTCGCAAATAATGCAGTTCCCAATTGTGCTCCTCCTTTGCTCCTGAGTGTCTCCTTGTCTGTGGTAGCCCAGTGCACATGTGGTGCTCCCCAAAACTTCTCTCCGCCCGACTGTCCAGGAGAGGACGTAAAAGACCCTAAAATCACAGTTAGCAGGTTCGCTAGCTGACAGTTCCAGTTCAGTGTAGTAATCCCACTTTGCATCCAGCTTAAATGCCGTGGTCGTAGATGACGGCTGATTGGAAACAGCTGGCCAAGTGATGAGACTGGGAGGTCCGACGACAGCGCGGAGGGACTTCCGGGTCGAAGGTCGCCCGGCTACTATTGGAGACTGGCGTCTATTTGTCGTGACATGTTTTCAAATTGGCGTTTATTAGAAACCGCCGTTTATAAGAGACAGGCTACTAATGGAAGATATAGGGTACATAACTGAACATCTTCCCTTTCTTAAAAAAACGTGTCTGCATGGCAGCATGTTTTGGTGGTTTTGATTAATTGGGTTTTACACAGAAACATAGAATTTTGACATTGAATTAAGCCATGAATATGACTTTTGAATATAAATAAAAATTGTTTTCTTTAAGTTTTTGACTTAGATAAATTGATCTGCTTTTTTTTGAAAGTCTTCATTCCCCAACTACTAAATCATAGTTTCCACTGAACCTTCAACCCTTTTAATATTGTCTATTATATACAGGAGAAAGAAATGCCCACAAACACATTCTGCAAAGCCTTCCACCTCCCACAGTCTGTTAACGGTAACTGTTGTACCCTTTTGACCTCCCTGCAGAGCAGATAACCCTCCCGCGTGCATGGATCAACGTGTATCTTTTGTCTCTAATGCCATAACCTCACGACTTGCCCTTAAATCAGCAACATGCTATCATATAAAAGTTTTATATAGCAACCAGGGAGACCTCTAAGGTTCCAAACTCCATGAACATACAAATGTTATGACCTCCTTCAGTGTAGTCTGGCAGTTAACCTGTCGTAGCGCCCTTTATTCTCTCCTATGCCTGAACTCTCCCAAATGTGAATTTCTCATAATTTCAAGCTACCCTCCGGCATAACAACTAGTACACTGGCCAAGTGTGCATGCCTGCTGTGAGCACCATCCAAAGCCTGCCAAGCCAAAAGACATGACCTTGTAGCGATCTTTGCTTCCAGTTTTTCAGGCTTGCGGTCCCACTAAGTCACAAACTGTGGTGACCCCAGCCTGCTCCAGCCTAGACTGCAAACTGGCTGAGTGTAACAACTTGGCAGTAATAAGCTGTTAAGTCAGAGACAACTGTGGTTTGCTGTGACTCTAGGGTAGTGTGGAAAAGGCAGATTTAGTGTGCAAATTTGACAGTATGGAAAACATGTATGTGAATTTTCTGAAAAAAAGAACTTGAAAAATATTTACAGGCAATGGCCCGCTCCAGTTTTATGGAAATAAAACGAAAGTGAGCAGAATGTGCAGAGCTCATAAAACAACGTGGTCCAAGGTTTGACTACATAAATTAGCAAGGTTTTAAGCAGACAAGTGCTGGTACTTGGCAACAGGTGATCTTTGTGACTTGTTCACATGTGAATTGAAAGAAAAGGAATTGAAATTGAAGTCCATTTGCACAATTTTCAAATAGACATTTTTATGCCTGAATTGCAGTGTATTGAGCAGAAAGCACTGATGTTTCTCAAAGTTCTGTATGCGACTGTTTTGACAAAGATCTGAAAAATAATGGTCAGAGAACTCATTAGCATATTTTTGTAAACCTGACTTCCCAATTTGCACAAGCTCTTGCTGTGTTACTCTCTGTATTTCACCTCATTAGTTGATATCAATAAAAATTTCAGCTGACTTGAAAGTGATCATTTTGTGCTTTCTTTCAATGGGGGCAAGCCAGAAGCTCAATATTACACACACACACACACACACACACACACACACACACACACACACACACACACACACACACACACACACACACACACACACACACACACACCTCATTTGGTTGGTTATAATTGTTTCCCTCAGCTCAGGCTGGTGACTTTGTCCAAGCTCTGTCTCAAAGGACTTTTAAAGACATATTAAAGTTGTGTTTTTGTAAAAGATATTTTTATGTGGGGCAAAAAATTAAGTTACTTAAAAATAAGTGAAAGTGATCCAGCATAAAATGTCAGCAAGTTTCCAAATTTCTGGTCAATGTTCATCAAAATCTGTACTACAAACTTTTATCTAGATGTTAAGAAGTCAAACTTTTAAAACCTATAAAAGGAATTCAATATATACTTATTAGACAGTGAAATGTTAATTGGATGAAACCAGAACTTGCCTAGTGGTCTAAGATCTGGTCAAACTTCAGAAACTTACTATATTATTATAATAATGATTTATTTTCTTAATTCTCTTGCAAAAACACATTTTAAAGTCCATTTAACACAATATCTAGTTAATGAAAATGTAGCCAATAAAAACACAAATAAAAAATGGTTGCAAGGAATCAAATTGATTTCAAATTTAGGGAAAGTCACACGTGTATTAACTCATGTGCGAATCCACTGAGAAATGTGATTTTAGAGACAAACCAGCCACAACTAGTTATAGACGCGGATATGGAGAAAACCTAAGGCCTAAACAACCTTTCTTAAGAAAAAGAAAGCGTCCCCATGCTGCAAAGAAACCACTAAAAGCCACGTTTAGAACAAGTTACTGGCCAGTAACTGAAATTTACACATGACTGAAAAGTCAATAACATCAGGGAAAACAGCACCACATGCTTGAATGATTTTCAGATGAAAAAATATTATCAAGACAGTGATTTCTTTTAGAAAGATAACCATTTGCATGTGGCAACTGCTCATGTCAAAACAAATGCACCGCTGCTTTGTCGAGATTGCTTTGTTCAAAAACCCCACTTGTTTTTCCTGTCTAATCAACGAGAGAGCAAATGTTAAAATCATTTGAAAATGGTTGCTTTAATGCATGTGCTCATGGGATAATACTTCTATTATTGGCGATCTGATGAAAGTCATTGCTACTGGTGGTATCTGAAAATGTGGTTTTATACTATACCAGCTTCCAAATTCTGGAGGCAGCAAACAGCGTTGTTTTCATAAAGAAACCGGGGAATAATAATAGAAACTGAAATCTAATTTCATGCTGCACACACTGCCAAGTACTTTTCCAAGGAAAAGATCACTATGGCTTCTCCTAGTTGCAATACTTTTTGGCAAAATGCACAAAGTGAAGTCTTGAATGATGAAATATCGCACATAGAGCAAACTGCAGTGGCAAACCCAACTACGTTTCCAATGTCAGCTTGACCACAAAGTAAGGTGCGCTTTGACAGTTGCTTTCATGTAAACCAGCAACAGTAGAAAATATATCATCACAGTACACACAGCTGTCAGTATAGTGTACTCCTGGGACAGGTCACCAGTCTGTCACAGGGCTAACACAGAGGCACAGACAACTGTTCACCCCTACAAGCAAATTAGAATCACCAGTTAACCTAATAAACACACGTTGTGGATTGTGGGAAAAACTCTGGAGTACTAGTAGAGAATCGATGCTGCAAAAACATGCAGAATACACAAGGGAATCCCCCTGCTACCCGGGACTTGCTGTGAGCTGACAGTGCTAATCACTACATCACTATGCTACCAGGTTCTTGAAATTTGGTTCAATTGAATTTTATTAAAATACAAAAACAGTCAAGGCTGTTTACAATGTAAGTTAAAAATCCAATGGGCACCATGACCATATTTAAATGATATTGTGTTTATCTTCTTCTCCTCCTTATCCTATCATATCCTCTTCTGCATGTCTTCTCTCACTACATCCATGAATGTTCACTGTGATCTTCCTCTTTTTGTCCAACCTGGCAGCCTCAGTGTCAGCATTTTTTATCCAGTGTATGCACTCTCTTTTCCCTGCACATGTCCAAACCATCTCAGCCTTGGCTCTCTAAATTTGTCTCCAAACTGCTCAACCTGAGTTGTCCTTCTGATATGCTCATTTGTAATCCTGTCCATCCTGGTCACTGACAGTGGAAAAAGATTCTTCCGTTTTGCCATCTCCAGCTTGGCTTCCTGTCTTTTCAGAACCACCATCTCTCTTTCACCCTTACTGCTATCTGTACCTCACAAATCACCTTGGCACTCATCTCCACCCACTCCTCCTTACTTATGCATTCATTATTGACCTCAGGTAATTAAACTGATCTCCAGTCTTTGTGTCTTCACAGTTATACGAGTCTCCTTTTCATTCAAACACATGCATTCTGTCTTGCCTCTGCTGACTTTCATCCCTCTTCTCCAAATCTTACCTCTTCCTCTCCAGTCTTTTCTACACCTACTTCAAAACACAGTGTCATCTGCAAACATCACAGCTCACAGAGATTCCTACCTGATCTAATCTGTCAACCATCACCATTACAAACAAGATGCCCCTCAGAGCTCATATAGTTAGTAATAAAAAAGTATTAAAAAAGTATTAAAAAAAAGTAATAAAACTTTAAAGGAAACAAGAGGCAGAATGAGGCTTGTAGTTTCAAAAGTGTGACACTTAAATCCCCTGGTTGTTTTTAAAAATTTTTTTTTTTACGTAAAGTACTGCATTCCAGTAATAAATATTTATATTTGCCTTAACTAAATATTTTCCATTATTAAATAAATGTAGTAGATGCGTGAAATATAACCTTTCACTAATTTTGATACAAGAATGAATATAACATTAACCTTTACTTTCATATACTTCTCAGCCCTCTCTCACCTGTCATGGCCTAGTCAGATCTAGTTACATATCTTATGGCTAGCTCCAATCCCAATCCTGCTGTGATACTGATTTATAGTTGAGGCGATGATTAAAGGGTCCCTGACAGCAGCTGTATGTTAACCTTGACAAAAGCATAGCGTGAATACTTGCTTTTGTTCTTATTCAAGATGTGGAAAGACAGCTGAAAAGATGATGATCTTCATGTGAGAGTTGGGCATCAGTAGGCTATCAAAATCCACAATGCCATATTTCAGCTGCACTTTGGAGATGTATCCGATGATGACATAAGTGATTAATGATTTTTAATCGATGCAGATGCAACGCGTCTGTGGGCTTGGGATGGTTGGGAATTCAAATCCCAGGCAGATGGAAAAATCTGGCTGGCGAGAATGAATAAGAAACATTGTACTGTTCATCAAAAATGACATTTAAGAAGTCAATGGCTGGGCCCTTTTCTGATATTTTTTTATTATAGATTTTTTTTTTTTTGTCATTGGCAACTTGAGCGAGTAACTGCATCATACTGCGCGTATGCAATACTGCCTCCAGTTTTCTCAAAAAGGCTTAAAAGGAAATTGCAAAATGAGAATTGCTGCATGAAGCAGAAAGGCAACTTCAGTCAATTACAATATACAACCTAACTGTTAGCCTGGCTCCTGACTAACCCCCACTGAAATATATGTTTGGAAGTGAGAAACATAATCAGAAGGAGTAAATTCTGGGCTAATAGTACGTCTCTATTAATTACCTGAGTAAATACCAGCCCATAAATTCCCAACCTGTCTCTCCTGCACCACTGATTACCCTCTTGATACGTGGTAAAATTAGGTTTTAGCAGCTCCTCCAGTATATTAAATACTGTTAATGCACAGTCTGATTGGAATTTTTACAAATAACCAAATAATAAAAAGCACTTACCTGTTAAGTTGTTAAAGAATTAAAAAAAAAACTGTATTGTTTTCAAAGATTGCGTTCAAATATTGACCGGGAAGAAACACTGGTACTGATCAAAAGTTCTCAAACTTACAAGGAAAGTATGTAGATTTAAACCAACAACAAAACTGGTGAGAAAGATTCACCTCCATGTTAAAATACCACCTAACCACCTTTTTTAAAAAAAGTATAATTACTATAGTAAACATTTATTAATTATGAGTTATGTTTCTGGCTGATAGAAGCAAGTTTTATAATGTATTGTCTCTAAGAGGAGAAGCAAAGAGTATTATTTGACTGTGATGGAGTCCAACAGGAAAGCCAAAGCCCTGTTGTTGTTTTTGGTGAGAAGCTGTAATTACCTGTGGGCTTCTCTCTCACTTGATTAAGGAGGAAAACTAATCCTAGAGAGCTGAGACTGAAACACACACCAGCCAAGATGCAAAATATGCACACATACCCACACACATTTCAATAAATGAACACCTACATACACACACAGTGTGACTCACATACGCATGCACGGCCATAAACACGCAGGTGTGGCGCACACATACACATTATCACACCAACACAAAAGCCCAGAGGCCCACAGTTTAATTGAACTTTCCCACCAATCTACTGACTGTTTTTTTTTTCTCTGTCGTACACTTCTCTTTATTCTCCCCCCTTTCTTAATCAGCAGAGAGTTGGAGGTGGCAAAAAGCGAAAAGGAAATCCAAAAAAAGGGAGTCTGAGGAAGGGAAAATAAGGTAGAGCAAAAAGAACAGAGAGAAAAGAAGCTGAGGTGAAGATCCAGTGAGAAAGAGGTGGATGGAGGAATGGAGGTGTTAGATGGGTAATCTAATCCTGTGGAGGAAACAGTTAGACCGAGAGGGAAATGAGCTTTTTACAAAGGCAACTTTATCAAAAGATAAATTAGAAAAGTGGAAAATGTATACTGCATATTTACTGGGTAAACGCCCACAGCTGTGGGGAAATTTAGAAACTGATTATGAGATGAAGTAGCAGCAAAGGATTATCACTTTAACGAAAAACACGGTATGTGAGTATGAGTAGACTGCACAGAAACAATGCACACTTCATGGCTAGTTACTATTTGTTCCATAGACTTCATTATATAAATGCACATAAGGATAAAATAGAGTATGCACAATTTTATAAGCAGCCTTAAGGACTTGTTTTCCAAGCTTCTTAAGGACATTCCAAAACTCTTGTTTCGATGTTGACTTCCTATTTTTTTTTTCCTCTGTCAAGAAGACCCAGCACTGCAATGCTAATGATGTTCAGGCTTCAGCTAATACCTTTTTTAAGAATCAGCTTGTTGCTACAAAATACTTTTGGGAAGGGGCCACTAGCGCAAAGACTCACGGGACTGTTCGTGTTGATGCTAATGTGTTTAGTTAGAGAGTTTTCTCTACTTTTTCATTACAACGTACAATGAGCTGAATTGCGTTGTCTCGATTACCAGCGGTGGAGTCGTTATTCAAGAAATGTACCGTATTACACATTACACACGTGTGTGATCTTTCTTTTAGTTTTTAGGTATGAACACAAAGCCGACAACACAAAGCAAAGATGAAAACCAGCCCGAAGAGATTACAAAGTGATCGCCACAGTGATTCTACTTAGAGAGCTGTGGATGGCGTTCGGAGGCTAAGACTTAAATATGAGGGAAACAGTACCCAAAGCATTCCAAAGTAAGACTCTTAAAAACCTTTAGAAAGCCCAGAGTACTATTGCTGAGGACCACAAAGAAGCCAGAAGTTGTTTGAAATGAGGGGTGAGGGGCTCAAGACTTTTGCACAAAACTGTATATCCATTTTTTTAACATGCAGTCTTTGTCCAATAACTACAGTTTGCTCAAACATGAAACTCAAACTCATCGTGTGCTGATAGATGAGGGATTAAAAGAATAGAGAGTGGCACATGGTGGCGGTGTGATGGGTAGGAGGGGAGATAAGCACATCTTATGCGTTGATGCCTATCGTTAACTTTGAACTGCCTATGTGTATTGTCCCTTTCAGTGGCGTTTTTGGCTAACACGACGAGACAACAGAAACACTCAAGCGATCAGATTTCCACAAAAACAGAGTGAATTCACCATTCGAATTTTCTTCAGTGACAGAGAAGTGACTGAAAGGTTATTGGAAAAATCTCATTATTTTCATTTGTGTGTATTCTTTATCATTGTTGTAATGTAAACCACTTCGCCAATTTTGTATTTTTTTTTTTTCAGACAGTGATACAGAGTGAAGCATCTTTGAATTTGTGCGCGCGGGAGAGAAAGAGATGAGGAGCATACATATCTCACTGACAGCTGAAGCTTTCTGTCTCCTCTGTAATTGCAAACAGATTTATTCCAGCTTTGTAGCTGGCTTTTTCACAGCTGTGTCTAGATAGCAAGAGGCAGTTTCAGACACTTATTCTTTATTCCCCAAATTGAGAAACATACTTATCAATGCAAATAAAATGACTGCTGAGGAAGGCGGAGGAGAGGGAGCAGTGAGAGGAATACCAAAAAACAGCAAATTCACAATGAAACCAATACTAGAAATCACAGAGAGGGACCATTTTTTTTTGTCACTTAATTTAGTTTTAGTTGTGTAGCACACTATTCAGCACAGTATGACAGAGCGAGTGTGAAGGTAATCCAGTTAGATGGGTTGCTTCAGCTCTCTTCTGCTCAGACTGGCTCTTTGTTCTGATAGGCTGAGTGCTGACCAGACTTAAGGCTTTTGAAGTAAAGGTGAAGAGCAATTAGGTTTACTGTCACACACACACTGTGCACGCACTCCCTAACACATCCACAGAAAGATAATTCCTAACAGTGCACACACTATACCACAATTGAAAATAATCAGTATTCAATAACGACACAATAATTTTCTTTTCCTCATAAATACTATTCTCCTTCTTCCATGCCCTTTTTATAAGTATCATTTTTCACTCCATAGAAAACCTCCCACAAACAAACAAACAAGCAAAAACAAAAAAACACTTTCAGGACTATGAGAGTTTCACTGGCATGTCACACTGCGCTCGATCTTGGTTGCAATCTCTCAGACTGTGAAGTGACCAAAGTGTGTGTTTTAACCAAAAACTTTATTTCGCTTCCATCTTTTTGGTTGGTCTTTATGCTTTTTTTCCGCCCCTCAAAGTTGTTCTAAAGTGATGCTTATAAAAAGCTCTGCCTACCAGAGTTTTCAGTTTCTTTTTCTGTATGTCATCTGCTAATTAGCTGGTTTGTAGACATGGCTCATAGGAGCAGATATATTGCAAGAGTTTGATCCAAAATCACTGGCAATTGCAACTTTGTAACAGACTGTCTTTTGTCACTTCAGATCCAAACTGCCTCTCACTTTTGTCAAGAGACCACCACCCAAAAAAACTTCACTTGAATCACCGTTCTCAATATCATCTCCAGAAAGTTAATAAAAACCAAAAAAAACATTTTAATATGATTTCATTGCATTTTCCTTTTTTCACAAGTGTAGAAAGAGTAGCCAGCTACAACAAAACTTTATTGCTAGACTTTATTACTGATTAATTTTCTGTGCCTTACATGGGTTTTCTTCATTAATGCAACTGCTTCATTCTGTCATTGTGTGAACGTGCAGTAGAAACACTCACGTGTGCAAAAGCTCCATTGTCATGAGCTGTTTTGCAATGTGTACCCATCAGAAGAAAATAAGGAAAGGCCACTAGTGACAGAAGGAACTGATAAGTTTGGGAGCATACCTTTCTGACAGATGGATAACTTGGAACCATTTCTGTCTGTAGAAATCAGACATGACAAGCACTATGTACAGTCAGTAGTCAGCGCTGCCATGTGAAATGTGTGGCTGTTTTTGGTAAATGCTTTTTATACTTCACATTTTTGTAAAGAATCTGTAGTGTTACCAAAGTAATGTTTATCCTTGACTTTCATCTGAGCTGCAGATTTTGCATTAAAAATGAATGTTTTGTAAGTTCTTATTTTAAAAAGTGGTGCTATGATTTTAACCTACCTCGTCTATCTTAACCTTCTGACATTAGTCATACATACTCAATAAATAACAATGGCATGCTAAGAGTGACAAGCCAATATCTTACTCAATTCACTATGCTTGGGATGTCAATGCAGTCAGTACAAGGCTAATAAATATAGATTTTTTTATAAATATTGACTTTTGTAATACTGGTAGCTTGACTGAAATAAACAATCGTGGTTCAAGTGTTACATGTATGTACTTGTATGCATGTGTGTACTGCAGCATGTGTGCCATTATGTGGGGTAGAATGAGGGTAAAATAGAATTTAAAATCAACCTTATAGTTGTTATATTTCTATCTGCAATAGGAAGAATATGCCCTTATGACGCTTTATTAGATACACCCTCCTTTGCTGTAGAACTGCTTTAACTCGTTTTAAAATAGGTGCAACCAGTTTGAAATGATTTGAGCTTTGTGACATGGTGCATTGTCCTGTTGAAAGCAGCCATCAGAAGATGGGTATAGTGTTATGAATGGATAATAATGGATATGGTCAGCAATAATACTCAGGAAGGCAGAAATCAAGACTAATCAGACAAGGAAGACCTTGTTTTTCCAGTCTGTTGTGCACTTTTGATTATAGGAGTGGATTGCAAGCCTCCCAACCAACTCAAAGCATCTGTCCATTCTCTTCTAATATCTGTGTTATATATCTTAGAACTTTGATGATGACTATTTTATTATTGACAGCCAGGCCAGTGAATTGTCTGCAGTGATGTGATTGCTATATCACTATGTTGTCATGAACAGAGAGTTTAACATAGAGTAAGCTGCTCAAATGAGAGCTGCACCTCTACAAGGAGCCAGTTGAGTGGGTTCAAACATATGTCTGGGATGCATTCTGAATTGTTTGGACAAGTTAGACCCAGAACACACTGAAGAAATGAGGTCTTTCAGCTGCCATGGGAAAACTCCAAGTCCCCAGTAGGAGCTGAAGCTGGGGCTGGGAAATGAGATGTCTAGGCAGCTATGGTTTGAGTGTTTGCTCCTCAACTCAGACCTAGTTCCAAGAAAATGCATGGATGTAGCTATTAATGCCAGCAAATATGTTAATATATGGGGTAAAACTTCAGTGCAGGAGTGAGTGCACACTGAAAGTGAACAACAGGACTGGATCAATCAGACTTTGATATCCAGGTACTCCAGCGACTTAATATATGACCGTGTTGTGACTCTAAATCTAATGTGTGTGTTTTTTTTTAACAGGGTTAATCTTGATATTGTCAGAAGAGTGTGCTAAAGAACACAAACAAAGTCGCCTTTTTCTCCTCCTCCATCCTAGCTTTTAACATGCAAATCAGCATGCCTGATGATGGATGTCATCTGGCATGGTAACCAGTCCCATTTAATGCCTGTAGACAAAAAAGCTCACAGTCAAGCAATTTCCTGAGCATCACCACGCATCATTTTTGAGTGGATACCAAAATTGACTTGTGGCTCATGATTTATGAGGTTGAAGCAGCAAAGCAACAATGAATAGTGAGTTTGTATTGGAAGTGATGACTGCAGAGGAAAAGAAAATACCCACTACATGTTTGATCAAACTGTCCTCAGATTTGTCAAGTATTTCACAGGCTGCTCACTTTTTCACTAAAGTAACTGCCATATTGTAAGATTGATGATTAAATGATGAAGTGCATGTAGTAATGTGACAGTGACTGTTTTCATCAGATGATCATTGGGTTACATTGAGAAAGCGTAGGAAATTTTTGCAGTTTAGGCTAAAGTTTTATGCTATAGTCGCTACAAGTAAAGAAAAGTAATGTAATCAAAGTAATAAAAGAATAAAGCCAGAATTTGTCATTTGTGTTCCACTAAATGAACAATTTTTCCAGAGTCAGAGCACATGGTCAGTGATGATAGTGAACCCCTGCAGCACTGCCCACTCACCGGCATTAAACACTACTTTCTCACTTTGCGTAGACGCAAGAATGCCAATAAATAAATAAATAAATGATAGCCGAATTAATTTTCTTGCTACATCAGTGCTACATGCACATATTATACACCATCTGTCACTCACTGTCCCACATGCACTTGCACCACCCTGTCAAAATACACACTCATACCTATTTTCTTTTGTAGCCCCAGCCTCCCTTTCACTTGCACACATGACAAACACACACACACACACACACACCTTTATTCCCTCTACTGTAGGGGACATTTATTCTGATTATGTTGGGCTCTGGAGATCGAAGATTGTAGTAATCAGAAAACTGGCCAGGCATCTATCACCGCAGCAACCAATCAAACAACCTGCTCCACCGACAGCAAATGGGAAAAATTACACACAGAAATGATTCCCACCGGTCTGTGTGTGCGTTAACTTTTGTACTTCTATCCTTGCGAGGACAGATTTCAGAAGCATTTACAGCCTTCAAAGTAAGACTTTATTGAGCTTTTCTTTAACAGACATAACAAATATGAAATTTCTAGTTTTGAATTAGGATTTAGTTAAAGTAATTAATGTGCTTTGGGGGGGAAAAAGGTGAAAAATGAGTCTTGAACGAATCTTCTGATCGGACCTCACTAGAGTTGAGTTCAATGTCTGTATAGGATTTTTTTAAAGTCTACCTGGGGAGCACAAGGCTATTTGTTTTAGCTGATGATAAAGGTGGCAATGTATTTGGAAAGACAGAGAGTAGGGAATTATAAAAAAAAGTGTGAGAAGTGAGTTTAGTATCGGCATCACTAAGACCCCAACCTAAATCTGACACACAAATACACACATATACTGTACTAGAATACTTGCAGAAGTTGCTTTAATTGAACTGCCCCCCAGCTACATTTTTCTTTAATTTTCAATAACTCAAATGCACGTCATGAATGCAGTTATTGTGTGTGCACAACATTCTACACGTACATATTTACATACCTTACATTTTACGTCATGCCGTTATCCAGATTAAGGTATTTTGTTGATAGCGTGCTCAGATGGATGATGGAGTGCATGATATAGTTTGCATTAAGGGGGAGAAAAAGGAAAGCATATGACATAGAAGCTAATTGAAACTATAAAAAAAAAATAAAAAATAAGAATAGCTGGATAGTTGTCCAGACAGGACAACAGTTTTAGCCTGTTTTGTCAATCGGCCCATGAGCCATAATATCTCCTAAAATGAATTACCATTAAATTTTGCACAACAGTGATGGGCCCCAGAGAAAAAAAGTACTTTTCATGTTCTCTCATCTACTTCATTGTGTTAAATATTCCAACCTTTACCAGATAAACAGACTAGCAAGAAATTCTATATGGACATTTGAGATTGAGATAAAACTAAGCTCCAGTGGATTTTGCTGTGGTCATGGTTTATTGTTGTACTCTTTAGTCCTTATTCTGTGCATGAATGGAACATTTTCAGTATCTGTTTTATCAAATAAGATGCAATTATCTAACTTAAATGATTTGTTTGGGTTTTTTTGCTGCCAAATTTAGAGCATACCAGCATTGTCACTGAAACCTGCCATAAATGTTGCCATAACATAGTCAGTCTCATATCAGTCTGCGATTATGTGGGGTTAAAGTTCGCAATTTCATACAATGTATTTCTGATAATGCAGCAATTAACTGTGATAAACCAGCAAATAATGCCTTCCACATACAGAAGGTTACATTTATCAGAAATGCACATTTAGCTGTTACATTTGCACTTAGCATCTTTGTTGTTCTCCAGGTATATACCCAGAATACAACCAGCTGGTACATGAGTTGAGTCCCTACGAGTTGTGCTTATTGATAAAGACGCTTTCAGACTGATGGCAGCATGTTGGCAATCTGTCTGCATTCATAAATTATACAGCTATTTGCAAACATTCAACAATCTCTCTGTGTGATTACCTTCTATCAGGACTCTCATGTCCATAGTATGGCCCTTTATTTAATAAAATATTGATATTAAGTGTCCCTGCATTGATGAATTATCATTACACAAAATATTGTCATTTCCCCTGCCATTATTATCTATGCCTCACTGTTGCCTTTGTAAGTTACTTCTTAAAACCACTTCATTTAATTTGAGCTTTATTTTGAAGGTTAGATTTTCGGATTGCTCTTTTGAGCTTTTATTTTCCCCTTTCCCACCCCCACTTCCTGCCTTCATTATATTACAATTAACTTAATTTGTGCTTTATTACCCCTCTCCCTGGAGTGTGTTTTTAGTTTTCTCCCTCAGTCCCTGTCAAGTTTTTTCAGTTTCCTCTGTTGTATTTAGTTCAGACAGCATATTATTGATATATCTGGTTGCTTCAAGCTGACAGTTTCACTGCCACCTCAGTGCAGCACTTTTTGTTATACAATATTTGTTAATAAGAGATCCGATGATGTTACTAATGCCCTCGGCCCCATGTTGTCTGGACCACTCAAGAACTTTTCCTGGGTTGTCAAGGTTTCCAGTAGAATTTAATGCACAGAATTTGCTGAATACTTTGAGTCCTTAACTTCTCTTGCATTGCCACGATTAGGTCAACAACTACTGAGTAAGCTGATGACCTCTAAAGTAGAACCATACCTTGGCTGCAAAAAAAAGTTTCTGCATTTTGTGACCACTTCACCGCACTTGATAAATTACACTATTTATACTGAAGTAAGTATTCTCATATAAATTTGAATGGATAAGAGACATGGGCCAAAATATGGCTGGTTTTATTTTTCAACTCCAGACTCTGTTTTTTTTTCTTCTTTTATGGTTTTTCATGACAACATATTTACTTTTCTTAAGAGCTTTTCGGGTATGTTTCTCAAGGACTACCAGCTACCACTGATCTTTGGCAGAAAAAAAATTGAAGCAGTCCAAATAATCTGTTGATTAAAAATTGGCCTATTTATCTATCTAACAAACAAATAATAGATTTAACAGATGGATACATGTTGTAATTTTATACACCACCACACTGAATCTTTAGTGTAACAAACATTTATGCATCAGATTTATGATTTGGCCCCTCCTAGAATTATTTATTTTTGTTTTTTCCCATAAAGATGGTCTTCCTTGCATCAACATCTGTTGGCTTATTGTCCGGTGTGGCTTTTCTAAGGCTTTTTCATGATTTTTGTGACATCGTAAGAGGATTTGTTTTGGTTTGTTACGCCATTTTGCCTGGCGGAAAGGCATGTGATCAGACACGGAATTGGTCACATGTCCGTCCGCCAACCAAAGTAGTGCCGTACAAATTAGTGCGAAAAAGAGACTAGATTAGCAAACTGGCTGTCGCTGGCCCTGTACCCATATCGGCAGCAGGTCTCCAAGGTGAACAGCCTCTGGCATGTTAGAACAAGGCAGCTAAGGGAAGTCGGCAAGTCAGATCCATAACTTCGGGATAAGGATTGGCTCTAAGGGCTGGGTTGGTCGGGCGGCGGTGCGCGGCCCACTTTGCGGGGCTCTTCCGAGGATGGTGGAGCAGTCGCTCCGTTGCCCTTCACCTGCAAGGCGGGCCGTGCACCGCCGCTACTAGCAACTAGCCCGCTAGCGCTACTAGCCGGTGTAGTAGCGCTACTAGCCCGCTCGCTAGCGCACCTGCGGCTTTTAGTCTGGTGCGGCTAATGTATGAACAAAATATGATTTTTTCATAATTTCAAGTTGTGCGGCTAATATTCAGGTGCGCACTGTAGTCCGGAAAATACGGTAGTGAAG